>JAOPJG010000675.1:0-18623 GCA_027478255.1 Dispira simplex | reverse complement strand
CACACTTTCCTATTATTGACTGCGGCACCCTCGCATTGTGTTATTAATCACAGTGAGATTGCGGTTTCACTGGTTGGTCAACATTCCAGGTCACTGGGTTTATTCTACCCTCTGGATATATGCCTCTATTCCCTTGTACACATGAACTGTTGCACGTTGTGTTAATCAATAGGAACACTAGTCCGTAGCTATATATAAAGGAGCGACCAGACAACGTACCCAGCTATAAAGCGATTTTCTGTGCTAGCTCTAACACTGTGTAAGTCCACCTGACGTTTATACCTTTATAGGACCTTGTGAAAGAGGTGTACTACTATTGTGTGTCGCTGCATTTCGACGTGTATACTACTGTATCCTTTGGTTTCTTTCCTAGCATGAAATTCCATTGACTCGAGACGTTCTTGTGCTTCTTTCGTCCTATCTTTTCCCTTCCACATTCACTTTTATTATACAATTAACTGATTCCTTTTCTACCAGCGACTGCATTGCCCTTCCCTTTGCTTTCTGTACGTTCATCTTACCCACCGCGAAATTCAGGCCTTTCTCATAGGGACCATTAGTGGACCGGTTTTTATTACCACTATTATACTATTTGACTGTTTCTTGGGTGTATTGTAATACTCATTTTTTTTCACGCCGTGTTTACCCCTGTTGATGCAAGTTAGCCTAGTAAAAAATAAGACCCGTAAAACGCATTCCCTTCACCATTTCCCTTGCGCGGGTGATCTTTCTATTACATAATACGCTACCCTTGTATTTTGTTATTACTATTTCGTTCATCGCAAGAATCTTGTATCACACGCTCTTTTTTCTTGTACCCCAGATAGCTCACAATGTCTGAGGAATCCAACAGTAATGCCCAAGCTAACCAGAATGCTCCTGTTGGACAAAGCCAAACTCCACGACCGGGTAGCTCCCAAGTTACGGAACTTCACGGTGATACCCATAAGCCTACCTCGTCAACTCCCTTGAACAACACATCAGAAGGGACCAAATCGTTTAGCCGTCGTTCCCGAAGGTCCAGATCTTCACGTCCCGCAGGGAACAATAGAAACCACTTAGGTCAATGGACGGAAGCGGTCTCCCCGTCCAACAACCCGAGCGCTCCTACCAATGAGGCTCCTGGAGAGCATGTCGAAGTATCTTCCACATCTGTAGCTAACCCTTCAACTCAATCCCGAAGAACTAACCGACGAAATGGCAGAAAGGGTGGTAAATTCTTTTCTCAACTTTCCTCCCACATGCAGGATAACCCCACGGAAAACCTATCGGGTAACGACACTTCTTCAGTTTTACCATCGTCAGGGCCAAACACTGCCATCAAGAACGGCAACCCACCTGGTACACACAATCGACGTAGACCTCGCCAGACCAAACCCGTACCTCCGTTATCACCCGACGCTGACCTACGTACGACGCTGGCTCATAAGTTGACCTATGAAGTGTGCGAGTGTATGGTGTGCTGTGAGACCATCACGGTTAATCAGGGTACTTGGAGCTGCCAACAATGTTGGGCCACTTTTCACTTACCCTGCGTTCAGAAATGGGCTAGGAAATCTATCAAACAACAGCGCAACGCGGAAACGACGACCTCTCGATCACACGCCTCTGTTTCTGATCAACGTCCACCCGTGGGTGGTGACCTGGCCGACCTTGTGAGTTCCCTTTTTGTGGTCACGCCACACACCAGTCACACCAACAGTACATCCACCCAGTCTTCTCAGAGTCGTCGTCGGCAAAACCAACCGAATGGCTCGGCGACATTACCGGAAGAAAACGTTAATACAGATATGTCCTCTTTGCCCACCATGTTTACGTGGCGTTGTCCCGGTTGTCAGAACGAATCCATGGTGATCCCCCGTCACTATAAATGCTTCTGTGGGAAACGAAAAAATCCTGCTACCGTATCGGCTAGAACAGAAGTCCCCCACAGCTGTGGTCAAACCTGTGGACGACCTCGAAAGCCGACGATTAGTAATAACGCTCCGGATACACCGGCCTGCCCCCACCCGTGTCCTTTGCCTTGCCATCCTGGTCCCTGTCCACCCTGTACGGCGTTGGCTCCCCTAACCTTTTGCTATTGTGGGAAAAAGCAATACCAGGTGCGTTGCAGTGAGCATGACCCCTCTGGTACCTCATGTGGTGAACCTTGCGAGGAATTGTTGGAATGTGGGGAACACACCTGTCAGGAGATTTGCCATGCCGAGTTATGCCCGCCTTGTTCAGTGACGGAGTCGCAGCGTTGTTATTGTGGGCAGTCGGTGAGAGAAGGTACCTGTGGGTCGGGTAACCCGCAACCGTGTTATTATACCTCCCCGGGCGACGACGGTCTGGAGGCCGCGTCGGGATACTATGCATGCGATCAGCCTTGCTCCGAATACTATACCTGTGGGTTTCACCAATGCCTTCGTCCTTGCCATCCTCACGGCACCGAGTCAGATCCGTGTCCGTTTGCCCCTACTCAGATCACCACTTGTCCCTGTGGTAAAACTTCGCTATCTGACTTAATACCTGCCCCACGTACCAACTGTACCGACCCCATCCCTGTGTGTGATCAACCCTGTCGACAAGTACTGCCGTGTGGACACCGCTGCCAACAGTCTTGTCACCACGGTAACTGTCCACCGTGTCCCAAAACATCGACATTACCCTGTCGGTGCGGACAGACCCGTGTCTCTTTACCTTGTAATGAGCAGGTTCCTTCATCAAACGTACCGTGGGACAATCTCCGGTTTACCGACCCAATCGTTAATTATCAAGAACAGTTGAAGTTGGCTCTTTGCCACAACAACGCGTCAGACAACTCTCCAAGTCCACCCCTCTGTCGTCGGCGTTGCAAAGCCCTGAAAGACTGCGGTCGCCACGTTTGTCAAACGCAATGTTGCCCAGTGAACGGCCAACTGGACGTAACGGCAAGGGCATACGCCTTGGATAACTTACACGAGTGTAAATTGGTGTGCGATCGTAAACGAAACTGTGGCATTCATACCTGCAATACGCCCTGTCACCGGGGGCCTTGTCCACCCTGTATGGAAGCCACCTTTTCTGAGCTCTCCTGCCCGTGTGGTCGGACTCGTCTGATACCCCCTATCCCGTGTAATACCAAATTACCCCCCTGCCCTTATCCTTGTACTCGTACTTCGGCGTGTGGTCATTCCCAGTCTTCCATGACCCACCCTTGCCATGCCGATGACAAACCTTGCCCGCCCTGTGCAGTTCTTATTACTCGACGTTGTCATTGTGGCAGTAACACCGTACCTGGTGTACCTTGTTATCGAGGTATCCCGAGTTGTGGACGAATTTGTGGTCGCCCGTTGCCCTGCGGCGGTCACACTTGCCAAAGACCGTGTCACGGAGGGCTGTGCGTGGACGCTGGGGTAGGTTGTCAGCAGCAATGTGGGAAACCGCGAGCGGGGTGTGGTCACCCCTGCCAAAAGCCCTGCCACGCACCGGCCCTATGTCCTTCTAAAACTCAACCTTGTGTGGTTCCCATGCAGGTAACCTGTCCCTGTGGGTTACGAGTGGCCACCCGGACCTGCGACGAAGTGAGTCAAAATCAGCTCTCTGCGTCACCCCTTTCCCTTTTGGAATGCGATAATCAATGTGCCGTGCTCAAACGTAACCAACTGCTGGCTCAGGCCCTGCAAATTGGGGAAAGCACCGGTGTAAATTCTAAATGGACTCTAGGCACCTCTTCGGTAATCTCAGGAGATCCGACCCAACGTCATTCACTCACCGGTGGAAGTACGGACGGATCCACCGGAATGGTCGGCACTTTACATCCTTACCACAAGTACCACCCACTTTTCCGGGAAGTGCCTTCGGTGGTGGTGATTCCCCTCTTTCCCGAAGAGTTGATTGACTTTGCTTACCAAAACCCCACTTGGGTCAAACAGCAAGAAGATCAAATTGAGCAGTTCCTACTTGACCCACAACGTCAAGTTTTACGTTTTCCACCTATGAAGCCCACCTACCGCAAGGTATTGCACCAGTGGGCCATGGTGTTCCAGTTAAAGAGTATAGCATTGGATGCCGAACCGAACCGTAATGTTTCCTGGATGAAACAACATACTTCGTTGTGTTTTATGGATTTCCCATTGTCACGAACGGTACAACTCCCCCGTCGAGTCTGGAAAGACATCCAACGGGATCTGACCCAGGGCCAAACGGCCACGGGACCCGCCAATACCAACGTCAAACCCGTTGCGATTCCTTCCGTTCCGATGGAAAACCCCTGGATGAAGAGTAAACTAAAAAAAAAGGCCTCCGCTGTAACTGATTCGTTTGACACAAGCCACGGTAACATAGAGTCTGCTCGGTACCAGGTTCCTACACATGCTAACAAGCGGCTAACCAATGCCTTTTTACTTACCGATGTGATCAAACGAATTCGTTCGCCCCAACAAATTCTGGACGCCCTGGTGCAAGAACTGGGAAATTTCGAAGCCAAGGTGAAATGGCTAGATTCACTGGGATCTCGACATTTGCTAATTATCCCTCACGTCCCGCACAATTCCTTGGAGGAGCTGAACGACTTGACAGAGAACTTTTGTCCCTTGATTCATACCTGTTTGGTCGATACGCTCAAGTATGGATCTAGAGTAGAGCGTTGTCGTACTGACGCAAGTGATCAGCTAGTGAAAGACAGGTCGTCCACAAATTCAGGACTTGGCAAAGGGTCTAATGTAACTATGCGACCAGCATCAATGGATTTAACCTTGTTAAGTTCCGCCAGTTCTCTGTACGGTTCAAATACGACCAGTAAAGCTTCTCACCTGCTGGACACGCATTCAGGTGGAAATAATCGTACTACGGAAGCCTCCGCTTCCATTTTAAAGAAATCCCGAACGTCTTTTTCTTCGGAAGGAGGAGATACAGAGGGCAAAGAGCTCACAACCGGGAGTTTAGACAGCGATAGTAAATTTTTTATGGTGGAACATCCCCAAGATTCCTTGGGATTCGGTCGCTCTTTAAAAGTTCCAGAGGCACCCCGTCGCTCCTCTGAATCGTCGTCGACTTTGGCTACTAGTCAGGAACCAGAGGATGTTTTAGATAATTGGGAAGATTTGGCGGACGAGTTATAATTTTGGTGCTGATTATTATTGTGATTTTGGTGCTTGGTGAGAAAAGCTAAATATTATTTCATCGTTGGCTGGATACATATATCTCCAAGTAGCGTATTCACGTGGATGTGGCTCTTTCCGTGTTTACTTTAACCAATCTTAATAAATATGAACGTTGTGTTTTTCATTGTTTGCTTTATTATCCACACAATTCTTTCATATGGGTAGTTTTTTTTTCGACTATGTATCAATTTGGAGTGAAGATGTACCAGTAATAATTTAACCAATAGGGTTTTGTGAGAAGCCCATTCAACTTTGGCGGATTTATCCCTATATAGTCGAAAAAAATCACCCATATCAAGTTAATGGTAACATTCTAGACATGATTGGCTAGAAGTTACCTTCAGTAGCCCCCTTTTGAAAAGATTAACGGCTTGCCAATCGCTTCAGATGATTATAGATTTCACTTTTCAACCAGGAGCGATCGTGGGGTTTGTAAGCCCCAGTGGCCAGATCAAACACCAGTACCGACATATCACCGTGGTTATCTACGAATTTTTTCAAATCTTCGAAATGGTAATTGATATGCTTGGCAGTAGGATGTAGCGCCTTTAAACGTTCCTCGTACATACGGACTAAGCCTAGTGGGAAATATGGAAAATTATACAAATGTTATACATGATATACCAAACGTAGATGAATTACGGGTGTGAGTAACGGACAAATAATTCGGTATAGCCCTCAGTGATGATACTATAGTGATATAAGAGTGACTACCACAGAGTTTAAAATAAGGTTATTTGCATTCTATTCCTTCAACAGCTTGTACCTTGTTGGTCATTCTTTTTCAACCCTGGATTTAGTAAACGTAAGAATTTTATACCGCTTAACCAAAAAAAACAAGCACCTCCAGCAGTGACCATCGAACACGTATATAGGGAAAAGGAATAAACTTACCTTCAATGGCCAGTTGGACACTGTTGTAATCGTAGTATGTACGTGAACTTAAATTGCCACGTTGGATTAGGAGTATTGTGTGGTTCACCGCCATGGTTTGATATCGGTGGTGGTGGATGTGAACTGCGGGAGAAATGGGGGGGAGAGTAGGGATCGAAATGCGGGGCAACCAAGTGATTATAAAAGTAAGGATTCGAAATGAATATTATATTTCTAATATATAAAGAAAACAAATGTGCAATGTAGTAGATGGTGAATAGAAGGAGAGGAAAACAATAACAGTAAATAATGCAGAGAAAAAAAGGAGGTATATGTAAATTTAGGAGTGGAAAACTATCCCACCGGAATGAGATGTTACAACCACATCCCACATCTCATCACAACACCACAGATTTCTCTTACACTGTGAGAAATACTTGAAAAAAAATATCACACAAAATGGTTACTTTATCATCAGTAACAACTAAACTCGAGGTAAAGTCTTACACATAAACAACTTTTCGCATCTTAATACATCAAATGATTTACCAGTGTAAATAGAACTCGATTATTTATAACTTACTGTGATAGCTGAAAGTCCAAGGGTCGGTATTTATGTGTAAGAAATGGGCCAGGTATAAACTGGTATTGCGTAATGGTATTTTTAAATTCCGAAATGCAAGGTAATAGAAAGTGGTAGAGTAAACAAGTGAGTAAGATTCTTTTGAGTGAGGGGAATCGGATAAACAATATCATGACAAGATACCGCGGATCATTGTGGTTTACGACGAGAAACATTACGGGCCAAGGCATCAAGTGAAGTGGTATGAATCACCCAATACCCCATTGCTGCTTGGGCAAACACGAAAAAGGCAGGTCCAACCATGGGTATCTGAATGAGCAAATAAAACCCAGACACAAATCCCAACAACAAAGACTGACGTTCTCTGAACCATGCCCGACGGTCTTTAGGGGTTAGTCTTAACCGGGTGAAAAATGGATCGAGTAATTCCCGGTTTAATTGCTGACACGCCAAAATCGCCTTAAAGAGGGGCCACGCCAAATCCTTGACCCCGGGCACCGCCATAGCCAACACCGCCACACTACCCGCCAGTCCCGGACCCAACACATCACTCATGAGTTTAAAATTGGCTAACCAAGATACATAAGGCCCCACCACGGGCAACGACACCAGCACCAACATCACCGCTACCAATTTCACCCGTCGCCACGTGCGTTGGATATGGTGCTTAAGGGCAGTCCAAAAAGACGCCCGGTGGGGCCAGTTCACCAATGCTTGGTAGTATTCAGCGGACTGGGTTTGCACCATCGTCATAAACATGGCATCAAACGGTTTACTGTACAATGACCGTACCAACAGCACCCCCGTCAAGGGCAGTGTTTGTAAAGCCCAATTCACCGACGCTCCCGCATCAAGCAGCCACTGGTGAACCCTTTCACTATCGTACGTGGCAAACAGTGCTACGGTAGCATTGACCCCTCGGAGAAGAAACAATGGAACATGAATAAGTACCCGCGCCAAGAAATGGAGAACCACCATAGTGACCACCAAAGTCACCAGGGCTTTTCCGAACCACCGCCGTACTTTGGGTTCGCGAACAGCCAGTTGTCCCCCTTCTAAACCCAACTGGAAACCATACTGGATTTGAGACCACGAGAGCATGGCGTAAAAAATACAACAGGTTGGGCGAAACGTCGCTGGCAGTACTTTTTCGGGCGTATTCGAAATAAAAGTTCTGTGAATTGAATTCGGCGTGGATAACCGAAATAGGTGAAGAGAGGGGGGAGACTCAACGTAAGCGACTTTAAACAAAGGGAGCTAGAGTCTGAAAGAACTAGAATAAAAGAATATATAACCACCACAATGCGAAAAAAAGAACCTGTTAAGGCCTCACAATTGCTACACCGTAATAAGTAGAGACCCAGAGCGAAGGAAAAACTCAGTAACGTTCAGTCGGGATAAAAGTTGGCGTTGCGCTATATTTCATCCGACTTGGCACTGGCACTGTAGAATGAGTAGGTCTTAAAATTGTAAAGAAACTGATACGTCACCCTTTTTTATTCTGATATTTTCTGCTTTTGTTCCACACTCCGGCTTGCTTTGGTAACAATATTTGCCACATTATACGTCCAGGATACTCTTTATATGGACGGATATCACCAAGAGCAGCCTTTGGAAAAAGTAGCAAAAGTTCACTAAACTACATTTATCCATCATTTTCATGGACCCTCCACCCTAACATGAACCCAAGGCAAACCTTTCACTAGTATAATGCAAGGATAACACGAAGAGCTGATATTTTTATTTTTGTACAGTGACAATGAGTGAAATAATGTAAACAAAAGTAATGGAAAGGAAGTGGATGAAATTGATGAGCGAAGAAAAAATATGTAAACGTTTGGATCCTAATCACCAGAGACGAAGCAGGAAGATATGTGGGATTTCCATTCGCCATAGCAAGCCAGTAAATAAGTTAAGAGGCTAGATGTTGACGCTCCATACTATACCAATACTCATCAAAATCGATCATCCCGTCGCCATTGATGTCATCTTCTTCGAGCACCGAGTCGACCCTATCGTCAATTTCTTGCAAAGTGGCATCATGGTGGAATTCCTTCCTAAGCCCCTTTTTCCAAGGTAACCGCAATTCGTGCCCATCCAGCAGATTATCATCATTGATGTCGTGAAGGGCAAAATACTTTAAAAGGGCGTCATGGTAACTGATGTCTTGGGGAAGTTGACCGGCCATTTCAGTTTTGATGTAACTAAAGGAAGGGAAACGTAACGGAAGTAATGAATAATCACGGTCGGGGAAAAAGTCCACAGAAGATAACCAAACCGATATGCACCGAGAAAGTTAGTGAATCGAACAGATGAAAATTCCGAGTTTAACCCGTTTTGGTTACTCGGCATTGTACTACATCAGCACTGATTAAAGTGAAAAGCAGAAGGGGAGGGGGTTAGCCGTCCCAGTTTCTCAGGCCACACCGTAAACGGATTGAACTTACTCTATGATATATTGTCGGTCGGTCCCAAAATGGTTTTTGTTGGAGCTAAAGTGGTATTTTGCACTGCCGAGGCTAGCACACAGGGCGGTGCCAACCAAAGCAATAAGGTTAAACGATTTGAACTGCATGGTATAAAAAATAAACGGAGGCTGTTGTACGAGATATGGTGAAACCCAAGAAGAAAGGCCACAAGATAACCTTATTCGAAACGGTTAAAATCAACTGGGAAAAGATATACCTGACTTGATGATTCTTGGAATGATACGAAATCTGAGATAGTATCGAGGGAAACATGTTGGCTTTTATAAGCAAAGCAATCACCTCCCTTCCTACGTAATGCTTTTTTTTACCCATTGAACCAGAGCGTACGTGAAATTCACTCCTCACCTGAGAACTACCAAACCATCTCGGTCGATTCGTTCTTATACCCCACCCGGGGCCATGGGGATGCCGGAAACAGTCAGGGTCCCGTTTTATTTGTGCGGATTCACTATAGTGAACTCGACGTTGAGGCTCCCTGCAATAGGGCTATGTAAAGATCTGGACTCTAATGTAACGATAAACGAATGCCCACATATCTCTCCACCTTCTCCATTTTTTTGTTCTACGAAACACCGTAAGATAGAATCCCTATATTATAAAACTGTGAAGAACGGGACGGGTCCCGCATCAGGCGTGGTGCCCACTGATGGGAACTCCAGGTATACCTTTACCCCTCACTTCTCCCCGACCACTAATAGCATAAAAAAGGAACAGACCCCATCGTCGGCCAGGGTCCCAGACCGAGTGATAGTTGGGCCTTATCCCAGGCAAAACCAACCACTGTATTGCGGGTTGCAGTGCCAGCAAGTAGTACAAAGGGGGACACCGAATACTTTACTTCTCTCTCCCTTTCTATTTCAACCTGGCTCTGGGCTTAAATTTTTTTTAAAAAAAGAATGTACCCAGTTAAACAGAACGACTGCCTTCGTAATCTATTGTTATACCTTGCCGAAATGAAACTTAGGCCTAATCCCACCAAAGAAACACTATTAGTTCGTATAGTATGCTGTGGAGATGATCAGGGGATATTGCGGGGTAGGTTGAACTACTTTTTTTTTCGTGCAACAAGAACCACATAATTTATGATTGGAATCGGTGTAAGATGGGATCGGCAGAACTCAGATCTGGGTTACCCTCACCATTTTACTTGGTGGGTATAGATAAATTTTCACATGTAATTTCCTCATCTTATCCTTTCTGTCCATTTTCTTTCACTTGACCAAGCCGGCTTTATGGAAGATCTGACGAAAAGAGCCAGAGGTAGGACAACTCCAGTCCTCGTTATACCAGTTGGAAAATCAATCAGTATGAAACCACGCTAGCGGTAACAAAAAAATTAAATGAGTCGAAGTTTAGTATCAAGGGTAAAAACCAAAAACACCTTGTTTCGGGCGGAAATAAGTAGAGTAGAATACGAGTGTCGCAAAACAGACGTATACTTAGGCGCGTTCGTTTCACGAAATCCGAAATCCAGTGTACAGTTACAAATATGAGGGATTAAGGACAATTTTTTGTGTACATAGCATACCAAACCCAGGTGGAATATCAGATATGGGAGGAAAGAGAGATTAAGTGCACAAGGGCGTGTCGACAGAAGAAAGAAAAAGCTGTCACCTAAGCTCTCGACGTGAGGGCCCAATATGTCACCCCGTCGGTATGGATGGCCGACACACGATTTTCCGTTTGCAATTTAGCAAGGTGAAGCAGTACACTGGACTCGGCAGCATCGTAGAGGGATTCCGGATACTTTGAGTAGATAACGTGAACCAGATCCCGCGCAGTCCATGGCATAGTGCCACTAGAGGTAATAGGACGTCGTTCTAAATCGGCCACATAAGGAGTGGAAGTCAACAAGTGCACAATTTCTTCTTCCCGATCCATCCGGTGACGAATGTAGGCTTCCAAAGCCGAACACCCATCTTCAATGACGGGACCGTGACCCGGATAAATTCTTCCACAATTAAGCTGACGCAACACTTTGAGTGATTCGATATACTGGTGGAGGTCTTCAAACACGGCACTTCCGTGGCCCAAGAGACAGTCCCCCGCAAAGAGTGAATTCTCCTCTTCTAAATAAAAGGCCATGTGGTCCGCAGTATGGCCCGGAGTGTGGACGGCCCGCAGGGTGGCCCCTTCCACTGAAAATATTTGACCATCTTCGATATTCCAGAGTTCGGCCTGTTGTTTGAGGCTTTGTTGGAGGGCCAAGTCGTGTTCTGGACAGGCCCGTTTCCACACGGTGGGTAACGATAGCGACGGATTTCCTGGCAAATGATACCGATCTAGCAACGATGAGAGTCCACCCGTATGGTCCCGGTGCCAATGGGTGAGAATAATGTCGGATATTTCAACGTTGCCCAGATGGGTTAACGCAGCGTCCAGTAGAGGGATGTAACCCGGTTTGCCCTCCCCTGTGTCCAGTAAGATTCGTTTTGGACCGGTTCCCACAAGGTACGTATTGGTTCCTACATTGACCAGCACAAATGTTGGGGGGAAATAAAGGGTAAATAAAAATACAACACAGTATCAGAGTGCTTAGGATGGAGGTGGGAGTATTTGTAATAATCGTTGACAAGATAAAGCGGACCAGGCCTAAGTGGTGGTGCGATTAGTGTTTATGCTAGGTTTTGCTTTTAAGCTATGGTCCGTTTTACGGACAGGTTTACTTACCTTGCAACGTAAATTTTCCTGGATTCAAACCCAGAATACGAAACACTCGGGATGACAATATTTCCACCATGGGTATAACAGCAAGCGCATCCATGGTGTCTAACTTGTTACTGTTTTTTTTATAATAGCCTGGGTGGTTTCTTCAAGAGAACTAACTCCTGTTGACTATAGACCGTTGTTTGTAAACCGCTATTTAGTAGAGGTGGATGCCCTTTTCGCATTAACAAGTTGGTGGTACAGCGTCGTCGAGAGATTTGTGATAAAGTATCAGTAGGTGGGTTAAAGCAGTTCTATTCTCAAATAGAAGTATGGTACTAATAGGAACACTTTGCTGTTGTGTTTAGCAGTTACTTAGTATTTATAAATATGTAGTAAATTTTAAAGCAGGGAAAGGAGGTGAGAAGAGGTAAGGGACAGACTGTAGTAGTAAGGTTAGTACATCGTCGCTAAAGACTCCCTATAAAAAACTGTTCACTTGGGAAATTTTTCATATTTTTCCTTTCTATACACCTTGACCCATAGAACTATTGTGGGACGTAGGGTCATGTTGATTAAGAGGGGTAGTGGGCAAAAATCGACCCAATAGCATAAGTTCAAAAGTGGGAATGAGCGCAAGTCTTGTCAAAAACATTGAGCATACTCACCAAAGCACCTTCTGCTGGCTTGGTTTAATGCCACCGACGTTCTCAATTCAATCGTATACTTTTGTTTGGTGTATTCAATTTTCGGAATGACTCGTTGATCTATATATATATTTTTCCTCTAAATTCGTAAACAATCATGCCGATCGTCGAAGTAGACCCTGGACATCCTCGGGTCCATTCGCTAGATCCTAACCCTTCCAGTTTGGAATCCACAGCAGCCCAAGACACGAATACCAGCGATGGCAACTTTCAACGTCGGGTTCACAAAGATTACCTACTCCGGTGGCTTCGACCTTTTGAAAGCAATCCCCACAGCGCCAATCCGTTGTTACTTCGGGGCGGACTAACCCCCACGCAAAAGATTAGCACGGTGATGGGCGTAGGTGGATTGTGGGGTTTTATTATCGGGGCCTATTTGGGAGGCCGTAAGGCCAGTCTCCAATATCTCGCCGAACACTTACATAAATTGCCGCGTACCCGTGAAGGTTGGTATTTTTATCACAAGCATAAGAATTACCGAGTAATGCTCAATGGTATCTATTCCGGGTCGTCTTACGCTGCTAAATTCGTAGCAATTTGTGGTGCCTTTACTTTGACTGAGTCATTATTCGATCTCTGGAAAGGTGATACCGATGCCAGCAGTACATTGACCGCCGCTTTTGTTACCGCCAGCACCTTTGCTTACCTCAACCAACTGCCCAGATACAGTTTTCGGTACGCGATGCGTGTTGGTACCATCACTGGGCTAGCCATCGGGCTGGGTCAGGATGTTCTCCATTATTACCAAGGCCAGCCACCCTTCTATTTCCAGTGGTTTAGGAGGACAAAACCTACTAATTCATCAGCTTAAAACGTATTATTAAAGTGTATATGTAATTCAATAAAATTAGGGGAATAACTACAAGGGCACTTTGATGACATTAATTCACGGATCGTTGCCCCAATGGTTACTACTAAGAGGGTCGACGTGGAAATTGGGAGTGAGGATGCTCCTTCGATTAGGAGGTAAACGAGTTTTCAACGAGGTTATATACAGGCTGAGGCATACCCTTTGGTATAACGTACATAGCCGTTATGTGATTTAGCATACAATATGAGCAGAAGAAACATCAGCCAGACACTGCGATAAACTCTTTACAAGGATACAACAGTATTTTTCACATAAGGGGAAGGCTTTCATTGACAGAAGAAACTGTAGATAACATATATTTTACCCTCCACTCTTCACCTTCTTTCTGTCTTAACTTTTAGTCCTCCTACCCTCAACGCTTACCCCACAACTAATATTCCCTTCATTTTCATTCCCGATCACTTTTTTCTTCATACTTCTGGGGATACTCTACCTAAAACCGTTATCCAATTAAGTTTCGATAAATACGCAACACATGTCGCTGATTATGTCATTCTGCATTGGTACAGATGCTTTGTACCAGTCGCAGCAACGTATATCTAAGAATTACACATTTATTGCAATCCGAAGTAACCGAAGTTAGGCATATTAACAACATTTTCGCGTAGAGCCATACTTCCACATTCAGGCTTATATCTGCTGATACTGCATGGAACAATAAGTTTTATTCCTTACTGCTTGCCCCACTAAATATAATAAAGCAGTTGCTGTCTACGCTCATCATTAATCTTTATCGTTGAGAATTACAAAATATTTTATTATATTCTTCTTTCAGTTTAACATACACAGTGCATGTCCTACTATAAATTTACAGTACGTTAAACACCAACTATTCTTTTTCACCCATATCAACGGTCGTGAAAAGTTGCCGACGAAATGCCCAGGAACAACAAGAGTAAAAAAATTGGAGATGGAATCCCTTCGAAACAAGAACAACCGAGACAGTATGGACTAGATAACCCACGCCTAGCAAGACGTGGTCGTGGTCGTAGCCATAACCATAGCCGTAGGCGCAGCCCCAGTCCTGGTCCCAGCCATCGTCATGGCCACCCAACTACAAATCTGAAACAGTACGAACTAGACAACCCACGCCTAGCAAGACGTGGTCGTGGTCGTAGCCATAATCATAGCTGTAGGCGCAGCTCCAGTCCTAATCCTAGCCGAATCCGTGATACTCCAATTACAAGTGCCACTGAATTTTCCCGAGAACATAGGGACGCACACCACGTGGTGTCTGTCTTGAACTGCCCCATGGAGGAAGTGGTACCGCTAAACCACTGTTCGGAGGATCTCCTACATCGTATTCGCGCATTTTGGGCTTTGGATCGCGAGGACCAGTATAATCGTAACCATTGTTTATTGACCGCCGCAATCGCCGAAGCGGCTGACGTCCACAATGGTTCACTTACTGTTAGAATTGCTTCGGGGATGTATGCTTGTATGAATGCAATTATGGATCTAGTAGAACACAATACTAGAGAAGATTTGCTCGAGTGGGATCCAAACAATGCTGAAATTTTGTCGAAATTTGTTACGGCTGATTGTGTTGACATTCTTTGCCATAAATTTTTGTTCAGTTTTACGCAGTTAAATAGTCGGAAGTATCCCACTCGGGACTACTGTCCAATGAGTTGGGATGCCCAAGTTCTACCTGAGAGATACAATTTCACCGTACGTCCTGATAGAGTGATCTTCCATGCCCAGAGTAAGCAACAAAGGACCCCCTTTGCGTGGGTTACCATAAACCCAGATTATTTGGCACCTACCTCGGAGGAATACGAATCTATCTTTCCCCAGATAGCTGCCCAAACCATCGCAATGGCCAGGTATCAACCCCATGAAGTATTTGGACTCGAATTCTCCCACCACTATGTGACCTTCTGGCGTACGCTTATCCCCAAAAATTACATGGAACTCGTAAAGGATTCCGGGGACCTGTCTCCGGATATGGTTCTCAAGATGAAACGTAGCACTATGTTGGACCTTGAACTACAAGATGGCCATCATGGGTTTACCCCTGCGTTCTTAGCTCTCCTAATGTACTGGAACAAGCAGGTTGAACCCAGTGAATAGTTGCCGATAACTGCAGTCTGGTCTCTTAATCCGTTAACCCGCTTGTATCGTACAAGGAAAACGAGATTACTCGAATCCACATGCGGCTCGTTTATTCGTTTATCATTGTAAGGATGTCGCGGTAAAGCGACATGTCAGTCTGTTTCGATTGTATTACCAAATCATATGTTGTTTGTGCCAAGGCAATAAAATTGTTTCGTTGCCACATCCTATGCTAATGTCATGTCAAACTCTTTTGATAGCTCCAATAGACGTGTAGTACTGAGCCCCCCCCCCAGCTCTGGAGAATAAATGTAAGTTTATTAGCACAGTTCCGCTTCAATGGGTGTAAACGGTTCATCACAGAATGATACATCACCGAAAAAGATACGCTCGCACTGCCTTTTCAGTAATTGACTTCGAGTTACCCATTCACATTGTAATAGAATTCAGAAAGTCAGGGTAGGAGTTGGCATAGTATAATAAACTATAGTAGTGTAAGGGGATTCAGGTCACTGATGCGAGAGGGCACTCCAATAAAACAATAGTGACCAAAGAATAGGTAAACAAATCTTTTAGTTACACAAGCATATTTTTTATTCATGAGGGACTCTTCCATGACCCGGTCTCCTTACATAATGTTACACCCCAAAACATTGTTATCCAAATAAAGGGAACAATGTACAGAGCAGTAGGCCGCTCATTCTTGTTGGAAGCACCTAGCCTCCCCCCCAACGGGATATAACCGTTCTTAGCAAGAATATATTTTATCTATCTATCTATCTTGTTCTACTCTTATCCTTATCGAAACAAACTTAGTCTTAGCAGGTTGAAGTTACCTCTGACTTGTGCGAATATCACATCGTGTGGTATCGTTGTATCACTCAAACCTTCTGGCGTGAGGGTCAAGTTATATACTGTGATCCTGGTGTGGTAGCTACGCACAGCATTGCCAAACCACGGTGTGAGGAAGACCTACATCGTAGACACACAGACGTTGCATCAGGTATACGTCGTGTACGGGGGTAACACACTTCGCATCTAGTGAGGGCTGTTACCTAGCAATTGATCACTAACATCCTAGTGTGACATTCAACCACTGGGATAATACACTTTGCATCTAGTGAGGGCTATTATCTGACGATTGAACACTATCATTTAGTGTGGTATCCATACCTCCATCTATCTACTGCATGTATCTGTGGGTTTGACTGTTCCTTTAGTTGACTTATGACTGTTGTTGAGTGTTATGATGTTATGCCTTATTAGTTAGTATTTACTGTCCTTGCTTTAATGTTTATTACTACGAAAAGGTGAACACTTATGGATGGTCGAGTGCCTGATCGAGACAGGGCTCGAAACTTAGTGGCTACCCCAGCCTATCCCCCATCGGACCAAGCGACTCCCTTCCATGAGAAAAATTCGTAGTCTGAACTAAACACGGTTATGGCCGCTAACATATAACACCGAAATGATGTAACAAAGTCTTAATAAAAATAAAGTACACCTTGACATCAAAATGTGAACAATTTTCATGGGGATAAATGCACATTAATTGGCTCCATGTTGGAAGCACAAGGGGGGACCTTGCGAAGAGGTTACGTCATCACCTAGGATGCCCTAACTTGTGGTCATCAAATCGACGTCGTGTTGATGGAGCTGGTCGTCCTCATTGGAAGATGTAGTCTCCAGCTCCTGTTCCAGTAGTTAAGATTAAGAACTCTCAAACATTCATTACGAACAAGTATGTTTCTTAATCTCAGGGTGGCTATAAGTTAGGGACTGCTGGCTCTTATGTATAGGCGTCAGAGAATAACAAACCCACGTAATACAATAGATGCAACACAAGCTACAACGCGGCGAAGGCAGAGGGTTCTTTGACTATTGACGAGGGTATAAGTCAGGAAAATCACTAAGACTATGGGTTACCCATTGTAAGGGTATTCCGGCTTATTTTCATCAAGCTTCTCTATGCTGGTAGGAGGTTGACCATCGCCATCTTTGGGCACGTTATCTGGTTTCTATTCGGAAGCTGAGGTTCTTCTTCATTTTAGGGCACATGTACAGTCTTTCACTTTCCTGCATTGATTATATCTGTATGTAAAAAATATCCATGACATTGAAATGTGACAGAAGTGACTAATTTTTATATTGTAGAAAAACATTACATTCCTAGACAGCTGACACTATATAAACACCATATTGATTGGAATAACATACCCCTTATGTGAAGGAGGTATATTCGCATATGAACATATTATGGCCAAGTTAATAACAACTATTCACTGGGTTCAATCTGCTTGTTCCAGTATGTTAGGAGAGCTAGGAATGCACAGGTAAACTCATGATGGCCATCTGGTAATTCAAGATCAAGCACAGTGCTATGTTTCATCTTGAGAACCATATTTGGAGGCAGGTTCCCAGAATCCTTTACCAGTTCCAGGTAATTTTCGGGGATAAGCACATGCCAGAAAGTTACATAGTGGTGGGAGAATTCGAGTCCAAATACCTCATGGGGTTGGTGTCTGGCCATTGCAATGGTTTGGGCAGCTATCTGGGGAAAGATGGATTCATATTCCTCTGAGGTAGGTGCCAAATAATCTGGGTTTATGGTAACCCATGCAAAAGGGGTCCTTTGTCACTTACTCTGGGCATGAATGATCACTCTATCAGGACATATGATAAAATTGCATCTCTCAGGTAGAACTTGGGCATCCCAACCCATTAGACAGTAGTCCCAAGTGGGATACTTCGGACTACACAACTGCAAAAAATTGAACAAAAACTCATTGCAAAGAATTTCCATACAATTAGCTGTGACAAATTTCAACTCATCTTCATCAAAGTTTGAATCCTACTCAAACAAATCTACTCTAATATAGTGTTCCACTAGGCTCATCATTGCTTCCATACAAGCATACACCCCTGAAGAAATTCTAGCAGTAAGTGAACCATTGTGGGCATCAGCTGCTTTGGTAATTGTGGTGGTCAATAAATCATAGTTATGATTATACAGGTCCTCATGATCCAAAGCCCAAAATGCATGAATACAATGGAAAATGTCCTCCAGACAGTGGTTTAGTGGTACCACTTCATCCATGGGGCAGTTCAAGACAGGCACCACATGGAGTGCATCCATATGTTCTTGGGAAAAAAGAGTGGTACCTGTAATTGGAGAACCATGGATTCAGCTAGGACTAGTGTTGTACTGTTGTAAGGTTCAGGGGGGAATTCGCCTCCTAGGTCATATGACATGATATAGGCTGACCAATGGGT
>JAOPJG010000674.1:0-18652 GCA_027478255.1 Dispira simplex | reverse complement strand
ATATGTCTTATGACATTAGTATTAGTTCAATCCAATGTTTATTAAAGGCTATTAGTTTACCCAATTCCCAACAATTAGTATTTAACTCAAGTTGAAAATTAGTATATTCCTGATACCCTCCCGAAATTAGTATTAGTTTATTATTATTACTTGCTCAAAAGGTCTAAAGTGTATCCACTGGGGCCCTGAGGACAGGGCTCCTTATATATGACAAAAATAAAGTGCAAGCTGGCTTTGGAAGCCGTCTAGTTCATGTGACTAGATTTACCAATTAACCAAGTCGATTTTTTCGCTTATATAACGATTTAGAGCGAAAATGTACAATGTACAATTAAACCAGTAGGTTTTTTGTGAGAGACCCATTCTACTCTTACGGATTTTTCGATTTATAGTCAAAAAAAATTACACAAATGCCTCTCCCTTCCACCCACCAATTGCATAGCGGGTAAATGGAAGACACAATGAAAGAGAGGATGTTCGAAAGGAAGAATCCATAGTGGAATATTCCATGGAAAAATGTTGCCTTTTGGGATATCTGTTTTAATTTTGGGGATGATAATGTTGGCGCGGGTTTATCATAGCCTGTACAATTCGTCCACAGTGTTCTTTTATGTACCACAGCTGGTATTTCGGTTATTGCATTGGTCCTGGGCGGGTGTGAAATAGGTAGTACTCTTAATGGTAGCTGTTGTCTCTCTTTCCCTTTCCCTTTGCCTTATTTTTGGTTTGTCTTTGCTTTGACAATACTCAACTGTTCCTTTTCTACTCAGTTTGTTTAGTGTCTTCTCTCTCCAAGTTTTCTTTTTTTTTTTCTCTTCATCTCACGGTTAATAACACCTTCCCTTCCACGCCATTCTTTACGACCCATCTCCTTTTTTGACCTCCTGTTTAACGTATCATTGCTTCACGGGCACTATCCAAGCTTTTTCTTTCTGTACGTAAACCAACCTGTCTAACGCTCGCTTTCTCGACTGACCCAAGTAGTAATATTCAAGTGGTAACCATGGGCAACGCGAACAGTAATCTCTCACACAAAGAGTTGAAGGAATTGCTTCACCGAACTCGGTTCGAAAAGAGTGAACTGCAGCAATGGTACAAGGGATTTAAAAAGGACTTTCCCAATGGGACGTTGGACCGGAACGAATTCCGTAAAATCTACAAGCAATTCTTTCCGTTTGGCGATTCGTCCGAATTTGCCGATTATGTATTTCACGTGTTTGATGAGAATAACAATGGTCAAATTGATTTTAAGGAGTTTATCCTGGCGTTGTCCATCTCATGTCGGGGCGAAACCGAAGACAAACTCAACTGGACTTTCCGGCTGTATGACATTAACCAGGACGGGTTCATAACCTATGAGGAGATGCTCTGTATTATGGAGGCCCTTTATAAAATGGTGGATACTATGGTTACACTACCCCCTGACGAAGATACACCAGAAAAACGGGTCAAGAAATTGTTTGACGCCATGGATACCAACCGTGATGGTAAAGTGAGCCTGGAAGAGTTCAAGGAAGGTTCCCTCAAGGACCAGTCTATCCTGGAGGCTCTTAATTTGTACTCTGGTTTAGTTTAAGTTGTTTTGGAGGATACCAATCACCGTTTTGTGTCGTACGTCATCTACCTTTTGAGCTTCTTTATAGTGGTTTTAGTTACCGTGTCTCATTCTAGGGGAGAGACGTATATTTCATTTGTTTTTTTATCATCGCTTCAATCTTTTCCCCGTGAATGTATTTTTATTCCTTTCATGGACTGTTTTTGTTCACCACAAATTTTCATTGACCGTCCCTGAACTAATCAATAAATCTTGATAGCAGAAGCAGTCGCATATTGGTTACTGGAAATACTTTGTAAAATCCAACCTTCGATCCGCTTGACGAACCGAACTGGGTTGGATTCTGGCCGAACCAGCCGTGTTACCACGGGCTGCGGGATTAGGTGACGTAGCGGTGGAGGGATGTACTGAATGGTCCCCGCTGCCGGTTGTTTGTTCCGAAGCGGCTTGGGGAGTAGCTGAAGAGGGTGGAAGGTTTACATTCGTCGGTTTAGATGGAGTATTCGGCCCTGACAGCGAAACAGATAAGGTACGACTGAAAAAATTTACTGTAGACCCTGCAATATTGTCCTGCGACGAACCCGGTGAACGGGTCGCCTCGGCAATGGGTGTGGACTGACCGGACAGGGATAGTGTTGCTGGTTCCCCACTTCCACCATCTTTGGCTGCTTGACGTTGAGCACGAGCAGCCAGGACTCGGCCTTTAATGGTTTTGATTTGACGCAAACGTTCTCGCCAGTTAGACACATATTCGGTGCCGTTCTTTACTCCACTTTGTAAAAAGACCTGGGTGAAGATATTGGCATGCATCGCCACTTGACGAACAAATGGGGCGATCGCATCTTCTGACATAACCTTGGGCTCTGTGATGGGACTAAACTGGGGCATATCAGGGTGTCGTTGTAGGTAGACACGGTACTGGGGTACTGAAGCAAGACTTCCGTCCATCCCTATGGTTCCCCTTCCCGCATCGTAGGGTGACCAGCCGTTGTCGTCTTCTCCCGAGGTTGAAGTATCGCTAGTACTGGTGAGTAGGTCTACCGAGTTATACTTTGATTCGGTAGAAATGATGCCAGTGGTGGAAAGGGGTTGTAAAAGATGTTCATCACCACCGCCCCCCGCGGACGGAATTGACCCTACTTGCCCACGGGGCTTATTATGAGTCAACGGCTCAATCACAATGTTGACAAAATTGAACTCACAACGGATGGTATCAAACCGGTAAGCCTGGCCCGATTCATTATATATAATCCGCACATAGTCATTCCCTACATGTCGTTTTTTGAGATTGCACTGGGGATCCTGTTGAAAATTGGTAGGCATCAATGGCGTAACGTGAAACGCAACTTGGGTAATGTCCTCTTTCCAGTACACCGAATATTCTCCGTCGGTTCCAAAATCTTTGTCTAAGCCACCAATGTATATATCCTTGCAGTCACGCAACGAGAACAGTGTTCCAATGTTACTCAAAAACCGCCAGAATCCTGAGGGGCACTGCGTGGTTTGCAGAATTTCCACTTCCTGAGTTTTCCCCGGACCCACGTATATAATCCCAATCTTATGGAAATCGATAACCGCTACGTGGTCCAAAATACGCAAGTGACGTTTAAAGGTCTCGTCATCGGGTACCGGCCGTAGAGGTTCAATGTGAGCAATGTCCGGGTAACTGGAAAATTGTCCATACAAGAAGAAGGGGTTGAAGAGAGTTTCCTGAGGGGTCATAAACGAACCCGTGGTATCCACCGCGGAGGTTCCCTTTAACAATTGGGTGATGGAAGCGTGAGTCGCACCGGGTGAGGTCAACCCAGGCAGAGGAGTACTAAACCGGGACAACAAGTCACGGACGTATCCCGAAAGGTACGACTCGGACTTGACCATGTGATTAAGGTCGGCTAGGGGTGAAGGACTTGTCCCCAATTCACGGTCCGGGCGGTCGGGGGAACCCCCCTGCGCCGTCTGTCCCGTGGCATGGTGACGCAAAACTTCGGATATTGTAGAACGACGGCGTCGGACTTGCGGTGGTTGGGGGTCTGACTTGCTACGGTGGAGTAGCGCTGCACCTTCACCAGAAGGATAGCCAATATGTAAGAGCCCCGTTGAAGGGTGGGTCAGATCTCCAGTGTCGATTTCCGGGACGGGGGCTAATGAACCAGGCGGTTGAAATGAAGGGGTATAACTGCTCGATACCGGCTCACCTACGTTCGCGGAACTCGAACGTAACCAGTCCATAGGGACTTTGCTAATTGATAAGCTGCGACCCTTGGCACGGGAACGACGGGGGGAAGGGTCCATCGTGGGGAACTTTTTGTTAGAAACCGCCAAGGTCGGGGGGGAGACAGGAGTAGTATTCGACCCGGAGGGATCACCCGTCGTCAACGGGCCACTGGATTCCATTGGTGGAGTCAGAGAAGTGGGCACGGTCGCATCTACTCTCCGTGATTGGCAATAACTGGTCAGGGACTGCAAGTAATGGTCTACTTGATCGGGATTCATTTTCCAATGGGTCAACAAAAGCGAGGCGACGTCCACGTCTGACGAACCCGGTGCTTCCAATCGACGGGAAGGCAGTGGGACCCCACCGTCGGCGAGACCCACGGAGGTATCACCGACGGCTTCTAAAAACACCTTGAGTTCATTATTCAAATGCACCAAGAGCGAGACGACCCCCGAAGGACGACGAATGGTTACATTGGACCAGGGCGTAAATTTGGACGTTCCGACCGTGATGATACCGTGTCCCTGAACCCATGTACGCTCTTCCACGTAGCTCGACTCGGGCGTACGGACCAGGATAGTTTTAAACGACGAACGGGACGGTGCCTGGGGCGGTGGTTCCATGGTGGAGGTAGTTTTGTCAGGCTGATTGGCATCGTTGTTGATTAGCTGCTGAATATCAATCCCCTGTAATTCTTGGTATAAATCGACCTCCAATTGTTGCGCTCGTTGCATCAAAAAGTGGGGACCCATTAATAGCAGTTGCACAATTTCTTTGGACTGGGTAGGTTTGAGCGACACGTTGGAATAGGTATACCGTAACAGCATATCAATACACATTTCGGTGGCTTCATCCAATTCGGTGGGGTTTCGGTTAGCCAATATCAATCCCCGGACGATCATTTCCACGTATTGCTTCCGGTCGGCCAGTTTGGTGGCCATAAACCACACATCGATCACCTGATAAGCCAAGGTCAGCACATACTGGGATAGGGCATGGATGGCCCCACGGGACACCGTAGTCTTGGAAGCATCCTCGTCGCCATCCTCGTCGGACAGTTTCCATCCGGTATTGGCCTCATTACTACTTTTAATGTACTTGAGCGCAATGGAGAAAATACATTTGTAATTCTCCGGTACCAGGTTAACCCGTAGTTTAGGAAGACGCGCCAGGGCCGACAAGAATTCCAAAATGTACACGTCGAGGGTACCCATCGTAATGACTTGGTTCAACGCTGTCAGAATGCGGGGCAATTCGCGGGTCATTTCCTGCGGAATTTCGTAGCAGGAGAGCTGCAGCGCGTGCATACACACCATGATAACCCGATCGTCCAATAAATGGTGCAATCCCTTTATGAAACAGGCCGTTAACGAGGTAAAATGTCGCTTGTCCAGTACCCCTCGGTAGCTGTACAATAAATGGGGCAGTATTGCATAGGCGTAATAGTACACCGCCAAATTAGCCTGTTCCACAGCGCGGTCCAATGCTTCCCCAGAGTGTCGCCAAGAAGTAACCTTGTCTTTGGTGGAGCTCGGACTAAGTCTCCCGGTCAATGTCCCCACTTGTGTTTGATACATAGTGGTCAACAAGGACCGTGAGGCATCAAAAGCGGCGTCCAGCGGGGTACGTTTGTACTCGCGCGCGTTGGCCATACGACGGGCCCAGATAGTGTTTTGTTCATGTAGCATTCGGGCTGACATTACCTGAACTTGGGCATCTTGCTCCACACACTCTACAGGCATCGGGTAGCTTTGCACCAGACGGACTAACTTGTCCACCAAATGGCGGATACCATGTACCTGGCCATGGAATAACGCTGTACAATTCAACTGGTCGGGTAAATATACTAGTACCAAACGTAAGATCGCCCAAGACGTTTCCTGTCGTAGTAAGCGAATCAACGTATTAAGGTACCGCTTCAGTCCCAGAGCCTCTCTTTTTAACGGCACCGGGAGGCCAGGTGATAATTCCCGTGAACCAGTACTGCCGTATGTTGTAGGTGGGAGATACGAGTATAGAAAGGGACTAGGTACAAGGGAGCTGGCTAACAACCCTGGAGATTGATACTCATCATTGCCAGTTGGGGGTGACGTCGTCATACACGACCCATCCTGGGCTGACGAACGAGGGTGACCCATGACTGTAGTGGTATGATCCAGTGGAGACCGATTATGATTCGAAGATTTCCCCAAATTTTCACCGGAAAGGGAAACAGTACTACCCGCCAATTTCTTCAGACCTAAAGTTTGACGTGAAGATAATCGACGGGTCAGAGAACCTCCACCACTTTTATCATCGTGGTTGTGACTTTTGATGGATTTGTCAGCGACTGTACCAGGTGCCCCATCGGGTACCCGGCCCTTGTCATCACTGGTAATGTCGTCGGGAGCTCCATAAATATCCCAGTCAAGCGGGTCTTCGTCGTGGCGATCAATTCTGCAGGTTAGACTGGGGAACGCCACGTCTTTCCCAGAGGCACAAATAAAATGAAAATACACCCGGTACTCATCGTTAGCCCGAAGGGCCAGTAGTGCCTGGAGTAGGGTGAACCGAGTCTCTAATCGCACTTGGGTACGTTCATTCACCAGTACCAATGCCTTTCGGAAAAGATAACGAGAAATTCGGGCCGGATAAGCCGCGCGAATAGACACCAGGTAGTGACGTAGTAAACGTACTAATCCATAGGCGGCCGCGTAAGCACGGATGGCTACGGGAGGTAACACACGTAAATCAGTTAGTGCGAAAGGGTAGGCCACTAACTGCAGTGGGAATAGTCCTTGTCCCGTCAGAAATTGGGAGTGCTCGGAATTGTCGGCCAGTAATTTCGAGAGGGTATCCAAACGTCCCCCACCCAAGGTGGTCCGCATTACGTTCTTCATTGAGCGCCTGGAACGATGACTTATCCCCGTACCCGCAGTGGATGCGGTAGGTGTCGAAGGAGGATGACTCCCGCTACCCACCACGCTAGATCCGCTACTGGAAGAAGTTCCCACGACGTGATAATGATTATAGTGATGCTGATGGTGATGGTGATGTTTCCCAGGCAAGTTATAGGCATCGGTTGGGCCACCATGCCCCACCAGATACCGCTGACCCTGCAATGAAGTACGACGCATACCTGTGTCTCCCCGTCGACCGATACCAGTCGTACGAACTCTAGGGCACCCATGTCGGCTACGGTTAGATTCCTCAGGAATCATAAGTTCTGCACCTAACGCCGCCGACAATTTTCCACCAACAGTGGATCCTGTCCGGGGGAAGCAAGCCATGGTCAACAAGATACGGACCAACTGGCGAAAGTACGGGGCTTCCCCTTCTACCGAAAGGGCCACGTCCAACAGCAAGTGAATCAAACGCACCAGGATGGCTGGGTTACACTCCAACGGGATCCACAATTTAAGGTAAGGGATCAGAATTGGACATAGTTCGTTCAGGCACAGGTCTTTGCACCGGTTACATGCGTCCGCCAATAGTCCAACCATCCGGTGACGTACCAGGTCAGGTCGGGAACAAGGAGTAACCTGTTCCAACAGCGATCCTATATCGGAACTGTCCTGAGTCACCGAAAACTTGGGCATAACTGGACAAGCTGTGTAGGGACGACGACGTTTGGTCCCGGATGCTGGTGTCGTTTCTTCAGAATTTTGGGAACCCAGTACCCACACCGACCCAATGACCAATGCGCGCAAATGGGTCAACCACTGAGGTTTCAAGGGGAGGAGTTCCCCTTTGCGGTCGTAGAACTCTAAGATCCGCAATAACATCTCATCGGGAACAAAAGCGTTACGACAGTAGTGATCCAGAAACTGTATCAAGGACCGGCAGGGGAAATACTGGGGAAGACGGTTGGCCAACTCTATCATGAAAAGGACTACGCGGTAAAATCTCTCCTGGGTGAGTAACACTAAATCCCCGGGTTGCAGGGAAGTGGGAAGTGTGGGACTCCATTGTGTCTCGGATTGGTTAGAAGGGCCACCACCGCCATTACCATTGCTTCCGTCAGGACCAGAGGACGGTATGCAAGAGGGAGGAGTAGACGTATTATTATTCATCTCCGATTTTCTAATACCTTGGGAGGGTCCATGGAGCGGTGCAGTGATCGTTGATCGGGACAGTTTTGTTGTTTCGCTCGGATTAGGGGACTGCGCCGTGCCAGGTCTTCCGCCACTTAGTTCTTCCTCGTTACCCCGGCTAGGGATCACCGGTGGCAGTTTTTGGCAGGTCGCGGGGAGGGCCAAGGTGGACGATTGGACGTACAGTGTACTCTGTGGTATCGCCCATTCATCCGCATAGACTTGCAGCGCGGCCAGGGCGGCTTCCCATTCCAACGAGGTAATGCGAAACACGAAATCCAAGGCACGTTGCTTTTCTGTCCCTCCGAAAATATTATCCACACAATACGTAGTAAAGCAGTCCAAGTGGCCCATAATATCGTAGACTAACAGCGGGGACAACGGCGGTTCATTGGCTTTAGTCCTTAATAAATTGGCCGTAAGGTGCAGCAACATCGTGTAAAAAGGTTCCGCCCTGTCGGGTTCGGGGCTATTCCATACCCAGCGACCCAACAAGTACAACGCTCCGTGGCAAAGACGTACATTGGCCCGGGACCCGGGATCATCCAACACCTGAATCAACTCTTTGATCGCCAAACGATGGTAGTGGGTTCGCACAAACTGGGTCAAAATATCCTTGGATAATTTCTCGTGCACCTCAGGATGACGCACATTGACCAGTAAACACAGGAGCCGGAAAAACGTGGGTAAACTCGGTTTGGGCACCTGGCCGTACAATATAATACTTTCAATGATGTACACGAGTTCAATGAGAAGGTCTGCACTGCACTCGTAGCAGAAATTATGGTAAAAGTAATCAATTAATTGCACCAAATGAATTTCTTGTAGTTGCGCGAAATGAATGGAAATAATGTCACGGATATACCTGAGCACCACGGTGAGCAGGTCATGCGGTGGGATATCGATGCGGAGGAATTGGTCAAGTTCTGGGGGATTCGACGATAATTCGGATGTACCCGAAGAGGGTGCGGACGGTGGCGTTGGTGTTGATGATGGTTGGACGAATGGTGCTTTCTTGACCTTGCCCGCGCCTTCCCCTACCGAAGTACCAGAGAATAAGCTCGACAGAGTAGCGGTGAAAAACGACGACGCAGACTGACCAGGGCTAACTTGGGGACCAGTAGGTTTCCTAGGACTCATACCACCAGTGGATCCCAATCCCCTGGCTCCCGACACCTCTCGAACGGTTTCGGTCGGTTTCGGAGTGGCGAATACTTTGTTAAGGGTACGGGAAGCATTATCCGTCGAGGAGGACTCCTCTTTGTTGGATTTAATTTGCTGGTTTGCAAAATCAACCCACCATAACAACAATGGGATAAGATCGCGGTCACAAGCGTATAAATCCCTACCGTCCTTGGTCAGTTGCCACAAACCTCGGATCACATAAGGAAAATCATCCCACTTGCGACACCTGGCCAACGCATCATAAAACACCGTACGCAACACCCCCAACCGATTATATTGCCCGCAGATTAAATCGGCCATAAATTGCAACGCCAAATGCCGAGGTTCGCTAGGTCCCTCGGGTTTAACCATATCCTCCACCGCCAACCACAGAGCCTCGATATGATCCACCGGTTGGTACTTGATAAACCCGCACAACGCCATAATATTATGGTGCCGTTCGGGGACTGCTACACTGGCGTTGATCAATTGGGCAATTTGGCGACCATCCAGTGCTTCTGCATTCAGTAATAGCTCACTAAACTGGGCTGAAAGTTGCAGATGGGACATCTCCCGACCACTCGGCTTGGGTTGGAGAATACCTTGTAGAATGTGGAAAAGGCGGGACGGTCTTCGTTCGGCATTGGGCAATACACGATAGGTGGCATGAGTTTCTGGTTCACTACCGCTTGGAGCGGCGGAGCCGCTAGGGTTAGGTTTAGGTGGACCCATGAATATATTGTAAATAAAACAATTGTGTGCGTATAATATTTGTAACTATGCGGGAAGGGGGTGAAAGAGGGTAAATAATAGTTGCACTCTGATAGTACTTGTGGCCAGAAAAGCGAATAAGATACCTTTCGATACAAATAGGATTGTAGGAATGTCAGGCGATGAGAGGAGCAGCGGGAATTAGAAGAATTCTAATTGCTGTCAACCATAGTGAACGAGACGCCGCCCGTTTCTATTTGGGAAGTGGAGAACAAAGAAGGGGCGCGAAAAAGGGAATAAAAGGGATAAGGAATGGCAGGTCAAGTGGAAAATTAATGGATATCTGTGGGTTGCCCTGCCGAGGTAGATTTATGTCTTTGTTGTAGGATAAGTAGAAAAATAAGATTTACAAAGGAGTGAAGATAACTCAACGACTAGTGCAAGACGAATAATGGTTTGCTACGGGTATAATATATATATATATAAACAGGGAGTCGGAAAAAGGTGGAACTCACAAGTCCCGTGTTTGTTACAAATCGCAAACCAATGTGTTAAATACAGAAAATACCGACCGACGTGGAATGTTGGAACGGACCACTTCAGTATGTGAACAAGAGTTGAATAAATAAGAGTTGTGAATATGCCAAAAGAAGCTAAAGAGAAGAGAGGGGAAAATAGTGACAGTGGGTAGAGTGCGAGTTTTCAAAGTCAACGGTGAATGGGAAAACTTGAAGGGGGTGGGGGTGTGGTAGAATTTTACATTTACGGCAATCCACTGCTGGTCTCTTCAACACAATTTACATCTACACAAGACAAAGATCGCCATCATCGCTATTTACAAGTGTGACCCATTCAACTTTTGCAAGATTTAGTCGGATTTAAGTTTTGAGAATCACACTACAAGCACCACAAATAATTAATTTATAATGAATACAACCCAAAACAGAATAAAGACCGCTACACTTGACTCATTACATCCGAGCTGATCGAGTATATGATCTGACATGGTTGAAGAAAGGGGGGAACCCGGGCATTCAGATGACATCCATCTGTCTAAATTCCTGGCTATTTTTGTAAAACCCAATGGATCATACTACTCCTTCAGTGCGCGGATTGGTAGGAAAATGCGTCGCTCGGGTCTGCTGTAGTGGGAACGAACAAGTCGCCCACTTGGGAGTTCCAATAAGCAGACCAGCGCACGCTCTGGAAACTCCGCAGATGGCGTCGGGCCTGGCTGAGTTGATCTATCTGGTCAGAGGTATGCGGTTGGAAAATATTCTGGTAATACGGTTGAATACAGATAAAAAAAGGGATAAGATATTCATAAAAGGAAATATAATGGTCACACAATTAGCACCAAACACTTAACAGGTTAGCAGACGAATAGGCAACACTGACGTCACCTATAGTCAGCCACATTCGAACTATAAACTTTCCAATACCAAAACTTACCATCCACAATTGTGCTAGTTCATCACTAGTATCAAACACCCAACCATTGCGCCCATGCTGGACCAACTCGTTAATACAAGGAAATCGCACTGCGCACACCGGCAACCCACACCCGAACATATCCACTACTTTCATGGGCAAGTCCAACCCCGACGAGGACTGGTGCAAAGAAACCCCTAAATCCGCCACCCCTAATAACCGCGGATAGTCCTCCGCTGCCAGCCACAGGGTAAGAATATACACGTGACGAAGGGCCAACCGCTGAATCTCTGCTTCGTAATAAGCCCTCTGAGGTCCCCGTCCCGTAATCAAGAGCACCAACGAGGGCCACGTCCGTTCACTTTGGTCTCGGTCAAGAGTATTATTGACCATTTGCTCGCAGGATAGGTCGTACTTTTCGGCTGCTCGTAACAATAGAGAAAAATCTTCATCGACCGTCCAACTAGTACTGCTGACCACCACCCGTGGACGATCCTTTCGCCATTCCACCACCTGTTGCCCCTCGGCATTCTCCCGCATGTTGGTAAACCACGTTTCCCGAGGTAAAGTATGGGTTCCCAACTGCGTACTTAACGCTTTAAACCCCGGATGGAGAGCGGTTAAATCACACCAAAATTGATGCGTTTCCCGTAGCGATAACCGTCGAAAATGTTCCGGAGGTTTATCATACAAAACAATCACCTTGCCCCGCACTCGCCAATGCCGTCGGAGTTCTTTAGCCATCGCTTCCGTCACACATAAATGGGCGTAAGCTGTGGATCCGAACCACCGTTCGTAATATGCGGCAATACGGGTGACAGGATGTTGAAACCCAAGGTTCAACGCCAAAATCGTATACCCAAAATTATGCCAGTCGATCACCAACCGAATCGACCGCAACCAGCACACCAATTGGACTACCATCAAAGTTGGAATAGCCGGAGGGTTCTGTATTAGGATGTAATTGGGTAGGGATAAAATAAGGCTTAATAGCCAGAATAATTGCACCATTTGGTAAAATACTTTGACGGGGGCGTTACACAAAAACCATATTCGGGAAGAACCCGGTGGGGGTCGCCAGGGTTCCTGGAGGTAGTGAAGGTGAATTCGGTTCGACGATAACAGTGACTCGGGAGGTTTGGCACCTGAGACACCCATCGTACAGTATAACAATATGGAGAAGAGAAACTCGGAAATGTTAGCCATCACTATGAACTCTGAGAGTAAAACGTCAGTGGGGAGGAGTACCGTCCGACTACTAGCTACCCAACCCAGACAGTAATAACCAAATAGAGCATCACACGTCCGTATGCTTTACCGGGAGCTAATCTAACCTTTATAACCGACCAGGTCCACTTCCACGCCGTGGTTCGCTAGAGCGAGGGCGTGGTTTTGCATACGGGGGGATCGACCCACATCCCCTAGAACAATAATGCAGACCCGGGTAGACATTGGAAATATGTATCAGCGATTTTAGACAATGAACACTGCTCGAGGACCTCGCTGAGTGAAAGTGGGTGAGCGTTATTTTATAAGCTCCCAGAAATCAAGTGTGATAGATAAAGTTACAAAGTCAGACTAAAAAGACAAACAGGACACATGGCCACAGTGTTCGTACGGTAAGTCAAACAAAAAGGTGTAGAACAGACAAGTATAAAAAAAAGTGTAACGAAGAACAAGTGAATGAAAACCAGCTTGATGCGGAACAGCGGTGTTCCGTTGTTTAACAAAAGCCCAACCAGAAGGAAAAGAATAACCACTTTATTTGCTGAATGTGCTTTTGCTGTGACTTTATAGTGGAACCCACAAGGTATTCATATTCTCCAATTGTCTGCATCACTCCGATTCCATCGTTTCTCTTGTCTGCTTCCTTGTTATCGAAATCCGAACCACCTACTTGTGTCCTCAAGTCCGAGTGTTAGCTGATACCTCTGTGAACATTACGACCATGGCTACCCAGACGCCTACCCTCAAGAAACGCCGCCTTACCGCTGATTCCTCCAATGGGGTCAGTCCTACTATGTCGACAACACCATCGGTACCAACATCCGCATATTCAAATTTTCAACCCTGGGACAAGTCCGCCTTTTTACAACGTCTGGCCACGTTTCAACCCCGCTATGACTGGCCCGAACGCTACCCCGAACTAAACCCCGTATTGTGTAGTCGGTACGGTTGGACCAACGTCGCCAAAGCCACTTTGCGATGTTCGGTATGTCCTGCTAAACTTCGAATTGATGATAAAGCCCTAAGGTCGTCAGAACCTGTTCAAACTGCTAGGGAAGTCGGGCTACAAGTAACGTTGCAAACTTATGGCGCCCAGTTACGTTCAGCGCACCTTGGTACTTGTCCCTGGAGGCTGGCTTATTGTGAACCCGGGGTATACCGTCCTCTCACTAAAACTTCTACCGAGGTGTTGAAAGACTATTTACGGTTTTTGGATTCATTTCCACGTCAACCTGACTTCTATCCTGCGGTTACCCATCCTTTAACTGATGACGAGTATGCTAATTTGCAAAATCAGCTGCTAGATCGGCTATCCAAATCCTACCTCAGTAAAACCTCAGATATAAAAGAAGAAACTAGCAGTGCGCTACTGCCGCCGACTACCGAGGCTAGTCTCACGCCCTCCACCACGGTATCTACTCCGCCTTCAGTTCCAGCCGTAAAGAGTAATTCTTCCGAGGCCCAGGATCATCCCGATAATGTCAACGTCAAAGTAACCACTTCCCGTCTGGCCGTCGCCACTCTATTATACCTACTCGGTTGGCAACCTGAACATTTGGCCGATCGCACAGTTTATGTTTGTTCCATGTGCTTTCGCAAAGTGCCTGTTTGGACTTTCCAGTCAGCGTGCAGAAATGATCCGTCTACACTACCTTTATTTGATGTGTGTCGGGAACACCGTTCCTTTTGCTATTGGATTAACAATTACTCGGATTCAGTAGTAACCACTACTACCACCGACATCATCGCTGAACGTACTCCACCTCAAGGGATACTCAAGTCCACCCCTCGTCATTTACCCTGGCAGGACCGCTTCCAAATCCTCCTGGCTAAAGTGGATCCTCATCGTCACCAGTCCTCACCACTCGGTAAAACATCTACCCAATCCCTAAATTTCAAGGATCCTGATGCAGTCTTACAGTACGTACGTAAATTACTGCACTAAATTAATAAGTAAATGATATGTGTACCCAAAATAAATTCACCACCAAACAACTTCACTTGTTTATTCGTACACCTTTCCAAAACCGAATCCTTACCTCTCCAACAAAAATCAAGGATGGAAATAGAAAGTAAAAGAGGTCAAATCCGCCCCACGACGGCTATACTACAGGAATCAATTCACCACTACGAAAAATGTGAATCAAAAATGTAAACCAGACATAATAAAAATGGAAATAAAGTGAGAGCACCAGCGAGGATTAGATCCTTGAGTCCTTCTTCCTGTAACAGCTGTCAAATTATGGTCCGAGTTTCAATAAAAGAAGGGAAGAAGGGGGGAGAGAGAGAATAATACATAGTGGGATTACTATTATGGAAAATGGCGTACAAAGGCAAAATAGAGCACTGAATGGCTTTGACATTCATAGAGTCGACTGTAGTGGTCAGCTACTAGACAGTAAATCATGTGGTAAATAAAATAGAAATTAGACCACAGTACTTCGACTATGGACATTCTGTGCAAAGATACAAGGATGAGTAAACCAGACCCTAGGTACAGAAAAAGGCAGAGTGGAAAACAAGAATAATAAGCATAGTACAGATGGACAATGAGGCCTAGATATAAGAAATTACATTCTGTCGAAACCGATAAATGGTAAGAAAAAAATAGAAAAAAAGTCCAGCACAGATATTAAGATATTAAAATCAAGGGAGAGGTGGTCAGGATACCCCATGATAATCGATGCAGGGCCAATACACACCAAAGTAGACCAAGAAATAGGAAGAGTTAGGTATAGGTAGCACTACCAAAACAACACCGACTGCGTAGATCCACGTCAAATTTAAGTAATCGGTTTGACAATCCCACAAACAACGCCGAACTATCCGGAGAAAAAGTAAACCCGGTAATTTTATGTCCCCGATCAGTTACAGGAATTCGCTGCACTTCGCCAAAAGTACGAGTATCGACAGCGTTGATAAAATCAGATTGCTCTGAAAACACCAATAAATCCGCCACGTAACTCGGCGCAAATTTAACCACCCGACAGGATCCTTCCTTATCCGGATATTGAGTTGATACCACTTGATGTAATTTCTTGGTACTACGAATATCCCATACGTCCACATAGCCGTGGTTGGTCGCCACGGCAAAGGTATTGGACAACATGTTCCAATTGCAACTGTACGCCGCTCCGTGGTTGCTTCGGAAAGTGAGGGCGGGTTCATAGGTGTTGTTCCGTATATCAAACAGTTGGACTACTTCGCTGTCGGATACAGTAATTAATTTACGACCGTCAGGACTGACTGACGCACAATTAATGGCCTCGTCAAAGGTAATGCCGTGGACAGGTTTGAGATCGGGAAGACTGAAGATCCGCACCGTTTTGTCATTGCTACACACCAAAAGGTGGGGATTAGCACTACGACGTTGTTCCGGGGTCAGATACAACGGATTGGGGTTAAAGGCCACACAGTTGTTGATGAGATTGCCAGCCAACGTGTTCTTGTGACACCCGGTGCGGGTATTATACAGAGACAATTCGCCATGTTCGCCCGATGTGACAATATAACCGTATCCGACATTCAGACCGACAGCGTTGTAAGACAATTTGTGGGACACCACCAAAGCTTGGCGTATTTTGGTATTATAGCACTGAACATAGTGGTTATTGAGGGAGTACACCTCGTGCCTTTGTTCAGGACAGGCGATGCAGTCTTGTAATTGCCTGGCAGTGAGGGTACAGTGAGTACACCCATCCCAATACAGTGGCACCATCATCATGTCAAAATGGGGAGTCAGCGCGTACGTCATATATGACGAACCAAGGTTAGATTCACCACCAAACCAAAAACCGATGGATTGAGCCGTGTTGAAAACCCTGGGACAATACACACTATACTGACTATATAAAAGTCTTTGGAATGTATGACCAATAATGACGATGGGGGAAAGAGAAAAGAATATCCCCTTTTTGCTCAAGGGGACTGCCCTTTTTTTCCCCCACTTCTCCCTCGGTAGCCCTTATGTCAAGTGGGCCCTACTTACCAGTGCTCGGCCGTGGTGGATAGTGGGAAACTCTTCACCTGGGCAACGAATTTGTGTGTGGGACTGCCGTTGGTAACCCGTATAAGCGGAAGAATATTACATTCCAAGTCAAGGTTCGCATTGGTCGAATATTAATAATCAGTCACGCACTGCATTAGCATTCACAGCTTAGTCCTTGACAACCTGGCCTACTTGTCTAGTCTCTATAGTGGTCAAACCTCCTTCCAGGGTTGACATTGTCCATGGCATGACCCCATGCGGAGTAATAGGGGAGGGAAAGGGCTTGGGCTTACCTAGTGTAGTGAGCCTTTGTCATTGCGGTATGAAACTGAAACAGGACCATAAGGGACAGAGAAAAGTGGAAAGTAAATGTATATTTAACGGTATTTAGAACAACCGAACGACCAGGGGTCTGGAAATATAGCAAAAATTTGGTAGAGTTGTCAACGATACAAATATTAAGGAATACGGAAAAATAAGTAGCAGTGAGAAGAGGAGAGGTACTCCCCTTTTTATTAAAAAGACCCAATAATCCAGAAATTATTACCGTAATACCTAGAACAAGCATTTGCCCAGGGTCAGTGGGGTGGGGGGAGGATGGATTGTCTTCCACTTGTACATTCCCATGCGCGATACGTCTGGCGGAGGTCAGGTGGGTCTCTCCCATTTAAAAGGCCCACCACTTTGTTTGGGTCCTATGCGTTTCTTCAACTTCCCATCTCCCCTCCCTCTCCCACACACACTATGCCCAATAGATCTGTTATCCTTTAGGTGTCATTCCAGGATTCAGTTTTACTGCCCTTAAAAGGTCCTATTCTTATCCATTATTCACTAAATTTTGTGAACTGGCTCTTGGAAATACAACAGTCACTTTATTTAATAAAAGTGATAAGGTCTCAACCGCCACTAACCGGAGGAATAATGGCAACTTCGTCGTTGTTCCGAAGACGAACTTCTCGCCAGGGAATGTCTGTGGATAGATATTCTTGATTGATAGCTATTAAACACCGACCCAATACACCTTCCAACGCTGGATAACGTCCGGTACACAGTTCGAGTAGTTCCCCCAACGTAGTCGAATCCTCTATGTCGTATGTCTCCGATTCCCGGTGGTCCGCCGCTTCTCGGGCTGCGGCGAAATAACATACCTTGCACTGCATAGTCGGGCGTTGTTGAATGGTCAAGAGGGTGGAAGGTTCACTATGACTTAAAAAAGGAATTCACGGCACCACCTCGTAAAAGGTGTTGTTGGTCGAATGTGATTTCGGACCAGAAGAACATAAAAAAAGGGGTATAAATGCACACACTTGTCGCCTGGTCACTTTTCCTCACTCCATTCCTGACGGATTTCGTGGTAATTGGTGAACGAGGGTGGAAGACAAGAAGAACTGTTGGGAAACGTTGTGAGCAGATGTTCTACGTGTGAGGTGAAGTGAAATTCAGAAGCCGCCATTATGTTTTTGGGCATTAATAATACAGTCATGGGGGGGAGTGTTTCCTTTTTTTCTTTCCTTTGGATTCCATTGCATTATTTTCTACTATTTAACCAGCAAGTTCCATGGCACCGACTGCGGCAGGACTCACCTTGTCGAATCCTGAGTAATTCACGTGACTTTTTCATCGCTGATTGGCCCCAGGGTCCCGCCGGGTGATTTTTTTTCTTTCAATGAGTTCTTATCCGAAGGGAGCGAAGGGGGATCCTTAATACATGATACATTTATTCGTTGGGGTTAAAAACGGGAAGAAACCACAGACTAATATACACATCTTCAGATACAACTTGCCGAAGACCGATTTGGATTCGTCTATAAACCCTCCCACGTTTTATATTCTCTCCCAATAAAACATCACCTCTAACCCTCCACTAGCTTGGGTGGAAAAATACACACCTTCACATCAGTCGCGTCATCCATCCTCCACCCCTCAGGCTCCTGATTATATATATATATAAATTACCCCCCCCCAAAAAAAAAAAAAAAACCTATCATTTGGACATTGATTTTTTTTCCACAGCTTTTGCCTGCATTGATCCTGACGTCGTAGTTCTTCCACAGCCAACCCTTCCATTGTTGCACTAGAAAATTTTGTGTTCTGATATATGAGTCGGTGTGCTTGTTTATTTCACTTTTCTTTTTTCCTTTTAAAAAAATAATATTGATTTAATATTTCATTTTTCGCTTTTTTTTATTCTTTTTGATCAATCACACAGCAACAACAACAACCATGTACTTGGCTGGTTTAACTCGCGGCCGCTTGGCCTCGTCCAGTGTCAACCTGACCGGACGTTC
>JAOPJG010000673.1:0-18653 GCA_027478255.1 Dispira simplex | reverse complement strand
CCTCCAATAAGAATGATCGACCTACTGGTCTGTACATTGTTCCCCTTATTTGGACAACAATGTTTTGGGGTGTAACAATTACCAACATGTGTATTGTCCAATGATAACCATGTGCAGTCTCGTCAATCACAGCCCCCTCCTGGGTGTTCAACACGAATGCTCCCTGTTATGCACATATGGGTGATTTTTTTCGGCTATATAGAGATTCGGAGGAAAAAATGTACCAACATCAGCGTAACCAATAGGATTTTGTGAGAGATCTATTCAACTTCGGCGGATTTTTCGCTATATAGTCGAAAAAAATTCATCCATATTATCTTTTCTATCATGTAAAAAATTAGGATGGGTAAGGTTGGAGTGATATGGAAACGCACTTGCTTCATGGAGTATGACCTTTGTTGCCCTCCGCTCTATTTACACTATTTTTTCTAAAAGATGCTTGTGTGTTGAAATGGGTAGTTAATTTTTGACTATAAAATCAAAGAAAATCCACCTAGGTTGAATAAATCCTATTATATAAATCGTAGTTGGTACACCTGTGCTCCAAATCGTTACAACGTTGAAAAAATATCAACCGAATGTGCAATATAAAAGATGTCCGTAATTTTATGACTAAACCATTAGATGGTATAATTGCCAACACCATTTAATCAAATTAAAAATAGTGGGGATAGACAAGCAAAAGGACATAACCAAATTTTTAGAAGGCATTCATTCTATTCTTTCAAAATCTCAATTATAACAACCATATACTTATTATCCCAGGGAATACAGCTATATGCCCGTGGTCCACCAATCTAAACACGGGTGCGTTGTCGGGGAGCACAGCGAATGATATCGTCTACACGTAGCACCATTTCTGCGGCTTCAGCGGCACTGAGGAGTACTTGACGCTTGAGTTTGAAAGACTCGGTGATACCCAACTCGTCCATATCCCCAATGGTACCATTGACCATATCCAAACCGGCGGTAGTGCGATTTTCGTAATGGGCGGCACGCAGACGCGTTACCAGATCGGAACTGTCGAATCCGGCGTTATCGGCCAGAATGGTGGGCATTTGGCGCAGAGCCTTGGCAAAGGCTTCCACAGCCAATGCCTTCTTGCCGGGGGTGATGGCCGCAAGTTCGTCCACGGCCTTAGACATGAGGGTTTCGGAACAACCCCCGCCTAGGACAGTACGGGGCTCCTTGACGGTTTGCGATAGCACACACAGCGCATCGTGTAGAGATCGCTCCGCTTCGTCCAGCAGTTGGTTGGTAGCCCCACGTAACACAATGGTACACGCTTTACCGGCGGCAACCCCGGAAAACTTGATGAGACGGTCCTCTCCGATGATCACTTCTTCAATCACGTCGCAGTGTCCCAGCTGGACCAATTCGGGGTGATCAAAGGTAGACACAATTTCCCCGCCCGTGACCAAGGCCAGGCGCTCCACGCCATCAAAATCGGCGTGCTCAATGGCCATAATACCGGCATCCGCAAAAAGCTGTTCGGGCCAATTGTAGATAAGTTGACGGTTAACGAAACAGTTAATACCGTGGTTCTTGATTTTTTCCACCTTTTGGCGCATCTTCTCACGCTCAGCCCGTTCCAGTTCGGCGAGTTGGCCCGTCGCTTCCACCTTCAACCGGGCTCCGAACACCTTGATTTTGTCAGTATCCATGGGGGTATTGGCAATAAGAATATTGACGTTTTCGATCCGTTTAGGTTGATTCACCCCAATCTTCTTGTCCAGGATAAACCCTTCGTCCAGGTAGGAGTCTGTCAGTTTCCCGCCCACTTTTTTAATGATCTGGATATGATCCAAGCTAGTGCTCCCCTTGAGCCGAAGCACCGCGTCCACCGTTAACGCGGCAAAATAGTCCTTGTTGTGACTCAATACTTTGGAACTCAGCGTAGTACGAGCAATGTTCAACAGGTCTTGACGGAATGCTTCGGTATTTCCGGAATTATCCCGGGCGGACTCCGAGAGCACGTCGTGGGCCGCTTGGGTAGCCAAACGGTAACCGTCAATAATAGTTTGCGGATGGATCTTTTGGTTAATAAGGGTTTCCGCCTGGCGCAGGAATTCCGAAGCCAGCACACAGACCGAAGTGGTACCGTCCCCTACTTCATCATCTTGTACCTTGGAAATATTAACCAAAACTTTGGCCGCGGCGTTGTCCAGGGCGATCGACTTCAAGATGGTGGCCCCGTCGTTAGTGACCAACATATCTCCACTGGTGCCAGACTGCAGGATCTTATCCATACCTTTAGGTCCCAACGTACTCTTGACTAAATCACCCACGGCGATCGCACCAATAATGTTGGAAAACCGAGCGTTCTCGGCACGCTCCTGTTGAGCCTCCTCGCCGAAAATTTGAACGGGACTCATTGCGGTTAGTATAGTTTGGTGAAATAACAGTGAATGATATGAAAAATAGTGAAGTAATAAGTTGTCGGACAATGCGATGTCTCGTGGAGATTAGGTATTAGGACCAGGAATCCGCGAATAAAAAAGATCACCTCCGTTTCAAATGTAAATTTCTAAAAATACTATGAAATGCCCTCAAAGAAAGAAGCAATATACTACCATCCAGTTTCACGGGTATGCTCTGTCGTATCTGCTTCGGAAAGCCACTAATACTGCCCCGCTAATATTTCAACTGTCTGGGACCTGGCAGTCAAACCGGAAGTCGAAATGGTAAAAAAAATCATGGATCACAACATAGGGAAGTTATCCATGGGATTCGTTTTTAAGACTTGGGATGTTTTTCTTAATGCCCAGGTTCGGTCCTAACTTGTCCACGTGATTTAAATTGAAGCAGTCACTTTTTGGCTGGAAATTAATTTTTATTTTTTTTAGAAATTTTTCTGCCCTGTTTAGACAGAATCATCATCACCCATTACACTCATGGCTCGCCCATTGAAATTATGGTCAAGGGAAACGAGTAAGTAAAGGCAGTATCCTTTCCGTTGGACATATATTCCTGACGCAATCGTGGTGAGGTTGATTTTAGTTTGACATTCTCCTTTTATAATACGTATATTCACGTCTTTTGCTTCACTTTGTTATTTCGATATAAATATGCCGCCCAACGGAATTCCACAGTGGCTGGTCCAGCCCGAAATAATACCGAGCACCGCAGAGGTGTCCGTGGACAGCGATACCATTCCCTTGTCCCTTAAAACTCGCGATAAATGTCGCAAGGCCGGAATCACCGAATTCTTCGCCGTGCAAGCAGCGTTAATTCCTCGCCTGCTGCACATGGCGCGTAATGTCACCACTCGGCATAAATTACCAGACTTGTGCGTGTCAGCTCCTACGGGCAGTGGTAAAACCTTGGCTTACGTGCTGCCCTTGGTTGAAAAACTCCAGACCCGGGTAGTTACCCGACTGCGAGCGGTGGTGATGGTGCCCACCCGAGACCTCGCCGTCCAAGTCAAGGGTACCTTTGACCAATACACTGGTGATTCCGGATTGCAAGTGGGCCTAGCGACCGGTCAGCATACCTTTGCCCAAGAGCAAAAAATGCTCTGTAATATGGACGGCCCCCTCTTGGTTGGTGGGGCCAGTGTAGTGGATATTTTGGTTTGTACCCCCGGTCGATTGGTGGATCACCTAGCCAACACCCGTAATTTTACTTTACAACATCTCGAATTTCTAGTCATCGACGAAGCCGATCGTCTGCTGCACCAGAACTATAGCGACTGGTTACCGCGGGTACTCGAAGCTGTCGAAGTCAATGCCTCAATACCCCCATCCACTTTTACTCAGGATCGCTGGGGACTTCCCGTACCTGATGCAGATAGCCTGCGAACTCCCCAGGGTGGTCAGTGGGCGTTTACCCGGCCGACTCCGCGGATGCAAAAGCTGCTATTTTCAGCCACCCTGACCACTGACCCAGCCCAACTGGCCTCATTAAAATTGGTGAACCCCGAATGTATCAGCGTACGGGATCAAAAGTCAACACAACACAAGACCGGCGATTCCCACGCCGATAACCAACTCTACCAGGAAACATATAGCACACCCGATACCCTTACCGAACGAATTATGTATCTGTCGACCGAGGAGAAACCCATAGCGTTGTGGCATCTTATGCAACAGAAACCCAACCAGGCCGTAGTTTGCTTTACACACTCGGTGGAATCCGCTCATCGGTTGTACCAGTTGATGGAATTTTGTAACCAAATAGTCCTGGCCGATGAGTCTGCGTCACCAGTACCCGTGGCCGAGTATTCCTCGGATCTGACTGACAATCACCGTAGACGTCTACTAGATCAGTTCAAAGCAGGGGAAATCCATTTACTGATAGCATCCGATGTGATGGCCCGTGGTATCCATGTAGATTGCATAGATATGGTCATTAACTACGACACTCCTTTGCAAATGCAAAGCTATATCCACCGAGTTGGTCGTACCGCTCGAGCGGGGCGTCAGGGTACTGCGTATACTCTTGTGGAGTCCGCCGTTACTCGTCAATTCAACGGTATGCTGAAGCGTACCAATCACTTTGCAAAGATAAAACGCTACTGGTTGCCCACGTGGGCTTCCACGCAATTTGGGCCGATTTACGAGCAAGCTCTAGAAAGAATGAAACAAGTTTATGTGGGTCAATAACGCACGAAAGTTCAGTTTGAAGGTTTACGAATGTTAATTTTTTAACAGCGCTTTATACTGTCAATACTATTAAAATGATATGTTTCGTCCAGCCTATCCTTATTACTTGGTCACGTTATCCCTTCTATCATGGGAAAGACAGCTTGCTTTATTTAGTAATTTTTTCCAGCTATATATAGCTGTGGCCTCTGTCGGGCCCCTATTATCTCTTAGACCGGATCTAAAGTAATCGAGTAACAAAAGATATTAAAGATGGGGTCAGTTGACTAAAATGATATATCAGTCAACGCGAAAATTTCTAAAATCAGGGGTAAATGGGTATTATTTTTTCCTCCCCCTTTTTCCACTGTTCCCCCTTGTTAATAGGAATATATACGTCTTGGTTTTTACCTTTCTACTTTTTGTTTTCGTTGAGTTATCTTAATTTAAAAGTCATTGACCATGTCATTTGCCCAAGTCACAATGCCTGTCATTACCCCAGTCATAATGTGGTCACACATTTGGGTATTTTTTGAACTCGGCCGAAACCCAACTGAAATCCACCAAATTTTGCAATGTGTTTATGCAAGAGGTTGTCCTTCATATGCCATGGTGTGCTACTGGTACAACAACTTTAAGACTGGTCATTTGTCATTTGAAGATGAAAACCACACAGGACATCCTTTCAATGACCTATGAATATAAAAGTGATACTATTGAAGGGCTAGTTAACGAAGACCCCTTTGTGACCCTGAATGTGCTTGCGTGGGAGGTGAAGCCTTCTGTGAGGGATGTTTGGAATGTCCTCCACAACCAGTTGCATTACCATTCGTACCTTAGTACTTGGGTTCCCCATTCCCTAACATCAGAGTTGCAGAGTGACCACAAAGCCTTTTGCCTCAATTTCCTCGACCATTTTCAGAAACCAACCAACTCTTGTGTATAATATAATGATGTGTGATGAAACCTAGGTTTACCATAATAACCCCCAGACTGGCACTGGTCGAAAGGTATGGGTGCCAGAACACCGAGGTCAACATGACCCCATCCCTGCTCAGCCATGGTGGACCTCGAAGCCACAAAAAGTTTTACTAACTGTGTTCATTAGTAGGACTGGTATTATTCATACTGTATTTGGTACTGGTAACACTACGGTCAATAGTTCATACTACATACAGAATTGTGTCAAATCAATGGTTAAGGGATGACAGAAAATGCACCCAAAGTCACGCACTTCCTGTATCATCCTCCACCAGGATAATGCAAGGCCTCATGTTTCTCACTATAGCAAGGCCCATATGGATGAGCTTGGACTCCAACTACTTAAAGCACCACCTTACTCTCCTGACCTTGTCCTATGTGACTTTTGGTTGTTCCCATATATCAAGAAAAAGCTGGAGGATAGCGTGTTTGACAATGATGATGAGATTAAGTAATGACGTCTTTGGTTCCCTCCAACAAAGTGATTTTCACAGTTGCTTTGATGAGTGGTTCAAGAGGGTGTGCACAGTACTTGCCAATGATGGTAATTATTATAAATAAAATCGGTTTCTTATGGGGATTTCATGAAACTTTCGCATAAAATAATATAATTTTCTGAAGTGGTTGTCACCACTTTCTGCAAATGATTGCCCAGTGAACTCACCTTCTTCTGAGGAGGTGTAGTGAAGGCATCAGGATACTCCAATTCTGAGGGCAGGGTCATACTCTTTAGGTGATTCTGCAAGGGGAATTGCTAGGTAAGTATCTGGTGGTGTGTCACTGACTAACAAGCACAGTTATTGTTCTATTATGTCATGTATTAATGGTTGTCTATTGCTAACAACTAATAAGTATTATTCTGTACTTTTGCTGTTTTATTCCTTGCTGTGTATGCTCTCCACTCACTGGTGTGAAACCACTTGTGTGTGGTACCACAAACTGTGGTTTCATCACAACATGAATGTGTTGGCTACTCACTGCAAACTTAATATTCTTGATCGTGCAAAATTATTTTTTCGTTGCAACTTGTAAAGCTCTCCCCAACTGAATGGTAAATTATCCGTTGGCTATAAACAAAGGTACTGCTGGTGTTATGGTTTTACTAAGGCGCGTGGGATATGTTGCATGTAATGTGATAATTCTCGCGACCATTTTCTGCTTGTAGACATTGTTTACCAGGGCCATTCCCACTGGCTCTACAGGTCCGAACCACTTTCTCAGAAACACATTAGGTCGACTAACCCAGGCCTTAAGCGCTACCGACCCTTTAGGTATTCCACACCAATGACGAGCTTGGAATACGTCCACTGCCCACTACTCATTTCCGATACTGGTTTGCCTTGCCGTCTTTATTAAACATTTTCTTTTTCTTACATATATGTAAAGGCAACGAAAAATCACTGGCTCGGCTTTCTGCGTTTGTTCATCACTTGTAATTTTTCTAATGGTAATTCCGTTTCACTTATCGCCGTTATTTATTTTTGGTTTACTGAGAACTGTACATACCCATTTCTGCAACTTTAAGTCGTTTTTGTATACTTTTGAATATAGTTTTCGTCTACGGTATACGCGTGTAACATCACCCGGCTCCTTACGGACCATGCCACAACAGAAAAACACCACCTTATCTTCATCGGCCCTATTCCGCATTCGCGATCCTTCTGTGCTGCGGTCTCCGGTGCCCTTGTCGAACATCAACAAACATTCAACCCGACCTGTAACGAATTCGCTTCAGAGTCCACCCCAGCGACCGGTAACTACTACAGACGGAATTCACAGTGTGCTCCGTGCTCCGTCTGTGCTTCAGACCACTGTGGCACCACAACCACAATTTCCCTTTTTGAGATCTCCTGTGCCTTACCCCACATTTGCGTCACCGAATCTAAAGCAACAACGTCCATCGTCTTTTCAAGGGTCATCGTTTACTGAGTCTATATCACCTATGAACCGCGTACGTTCACCCCCAACCAGCGTTGAACCAACCACATCACGCCAAACGTCAGGTCAAACCTTGGGGATGGGCAATATGGCCTCCCTTAAACCTCGGACGATTGGCGCTGCGGCCCAGTCGAAGAATGTAGCACCTGCGAAGGTCATTGCTAGTAAAGCGCCCAAAAGGTCTCATCTTTCCGAGTCACGACAAGGGCGCGATTGGTACTCCAATTCTATTCAACCCCAACGTACCCAAAACCAAGCACTTCCTTCGTCCTTGTACAGCCTACTCAATTCCTACGCCCAGGGACTACGGGCAAGCGTGGCACCTATCAATCACCAAATACAACGCAAAAACTCATCCCTGGCTCAGACGTCAACTGGTTCTGTAGTGGAATCAAACTCCCGCCCTGGTGGTGAGAAGTACTCCCCCAAATTACCGACTACCAGTGCGGAGGCCCTCTCCTGTAAGGAATGCAGTACTCTCTTAGTGAAGTGGTGGTTCCAGCCGCATATCTATGAAAACGGCCAACCGGCCGTCATTGTCAAAGGTCTCAGGGTCCGTACAGGGTTTCCTCCTGAGGAATGGAAATCGTCCTACATTGTTGACCGAATGAACGATTGCCACGTGAAAACCATCACCGATAAGGTATATCACCTGGACGGACCTGTACACGAAGTCGAAATGCAGCGGGCGGGGTATTCACCACACGTCATCCGCGGTTTCCAAGACGGTGTTCCTTCCCATTGGGCCTCTCTTTTGAACCTAAAAACACCCACAGCTGAGAAAGGAGACCTCACGTCGGACTCTATCGACATCCACCGGATGTCACAAATACCGGACACGTCTTCGAATACGATACAGACCTCTGTTCCTATGGCTTCGACGACCGCTCTATGTGGAACCTCGGTGCCTGATTTCTCTGTATCCGATGATTCATACCCCTTGGTGGAGGATACGTTATATACGGCTGACCTAGGGGAAGACCTGGCCATGGACATTGTCACAACAAGACTGCCCAGCGAGGATATTCCTCAAGCTGCCCAAAATGGATTATTAACAACAAAACCCTCCCCGTGTACTATTACCCTTAGTCCGACTTCTCCGATACGTGACCAAAAAGGACGTGTTGCTGCCACCCTGGAATCGGCTACTCGATTACCACACACACCAGGGAAGCAATTCACCACCCATCGAGGTAGAAATATGGCTAAATGTAGTCGTGGCCGTAGTCGCCTCCCTCAATCAGCACCCAGACATGTCGGTAACCGAAGACCAGCATCACCGGTAACTCCTCAACGTCCCTCCAAGCGTCCGAACATCACCCCAAAAACAATTTCCGTGTCATCCCTTACATCACCCATGCCACTAAATAGTACAAACAATGTCAAGGTCAAGTACGTTTGGGGGGGTAGCCAGGCCATTTTGGAAGTGGATGGGCAACGTATGACCTGTGACGCGTTGGGCAAATTGGCCAACCAAGAGGGCGCCATGACCCGCAGCCAACGCCGTCGCCTCTTTTCGTCGCTGGGATCTGTCACTTCTTTCCCTGTTACCCCAACGCCTTCCTACGGAGTGTTCATTCCCGAATCGCCGCACAAACGGTCGGTTACCGAAGCTAAAGAATCCGATAATCGACCAGCATTCCGATCCACCCGTAAGAGATCTCCTTCCAAGGGTAATAATAAACGTACGACCACCTCATTGCCACCACCCTTATTACCAGAAACCACTACAGTGGATTGCCCCTCGTTAATACCCGAAACTGCCACTGATGAGACCCCTTCGTTATTAGCCACCGGTGTAGCAAAGGATGTGGGTCCTTTTCGAAAATCCACTCAATCATCACCCCCCTCTAAGATCAATCTACCGTCCGCCACTATCGCGCGGGTGTCCACCCGTTTTGTCAAACGTCGTACCAATTATACGTATGCCAGTTCGTTTTCTCCCCTTGATGCGGCTAATCTTGAAGATCAAGAAGTCAGTTTGGGAACGTATGATCTATCAGACGAGTGAGAAGGCGTAATGTTCCCTTTCCACACGATATTGCCCAACTTTAACGGTTAATAGGGTCTCCAACGGTGCACACCTTCTTTAACATGATCAAACTTTGGGGGGGGGGTTCCCTACAAGCTTGATTTTCAGTAGATTATGTAAATGTTAACAAGTATATCTTCAGATTTGTTTATTTTTAAATTAGAAGATTGTAGTTTTACGTCGGATGTGAATTTATAGGACCGATACCATGTAGATGAATGGTCATTTTCACTAGCCAGTTCCCGAGTACCATGTACGTAAATGAGTACCACGTTTTTTTATCCTTATGAACACTTCATCCCCCTCCCTCTGACTCTCTCCGCTTACATAATCTTGACTCCATAGGTATATCTAAGTATGTCCGGGTGAGGAGCAACGGAAGACAGTGAGTAACGAGTATTATTGTCCGCTCAGTGCCAGTTATCATGCACTTACCGAGTAAATTTTGTACCAGAATAGTGGCATTGGCCCATACTCGCTTTTCCTGGCCGTTGCACTAGTGCACATGTTAATTTTTTAATCTTTTTCAGGATGCATGAAATTCGATAATATGCCTTGTGAGACTTTAATAACCTCAACATTGTGGAAATGTGTGAGGGTGAGGGTTTCGGCTAACCTCTTTTTAAGGACGGGTTTATTCAATTCGGTCACGTGTAATTTTTGATATAGGTGGAGTTTGTAGGGTTAAGTCCACCGATATCGAAAGTCTCTAACGAAATCCTATTGGTTAAACTGTGGTACATATCTACTCCAAATTGCTATATAGGCCAAAAAAAATCACCCAGGTTGTTTATATTTCCGATATGTTGTAGTGTGGATCGCTTATGCCGCACTGTATCAACAGTGTTTTGGCTCAAGGCATCCTAATACCATTGCTGTAGATTTATCCACGAGTTGTAAGACTTGCATCGCATTGTATTTCTTTATATTTTACTTTTGTCAATAACATGTTGAATGGTCGATAAATATGCTGCACGAACTATTACTCGCGTTGAGTGGCCACCCTGGCGAAGTATTCGTGAAAACCGCTACGGGCCTTCAGGTAGCCGTCCATGTACCTTATCTACACCCATCGGAGCGAGATACCTTGAATGAAACCCTCAAAATTGGCTATGCATTTATGTCTCTGGAAGCATTTGTGAAAGGTCAGACACCCTTTGTTTACTCGACAACCGATAACGACGCCGATGCTCTCACACATCAGAACGAAACTAATCACAGTTTATACCTCACGGCCTTGCAAACGGCCATTCAAGACGTGATGCTGACGCCATACTGTCAGCATATCGTGGATTTAGAACAAAGAATATTGTGTGAGGATGAATTTTTGCGGACGGCCACCCCGTTGAGCTTTGTGCGTAGCCAGTTGGAGCCCTTTTCCACCCCGTTGCAAGCCCTGGTAAGCCTGGTCCACCGGTTAACTCAGCACGAGACCCAAAACAAGGAATCCGCATTACGGGGTGCCCGCTTGTTGGATGTATTGCGCGAGAATTGTCACTCAGGGGTGCCCCAAGTGGCCTGTATAATGAAACAATTATACGACCGTTGTGTGTGCGTTTGGTGGAATCAAGTGTTTCCTTGGGTTATCCACGGTAGAATTGTGGACCCGACTGATGAGTTTTTCGTGGTGTCCGGTACCAAGGGATTGAGACCCACCGTATCTTCTAGTCACCCACCAGGGTCGATAACTACTTCCGGGACCGATAATCAAATTCCTGAGACTGGTCAGTGGGCTACCTGTTTTCGGTTCCTCCCCAAACGTTGGCCCCAACACTGTCCTGTGGAAGTGGGTCAAATTGTACTGTTTTTGGGAAAGGTGAACGCCCTATTACATACTTCTCGCGCTACTGATGAGTTCGGTCGGCAAAGCACGGGTTCTGCTCCACAATTGGACTATACCCAAAGGTTGGAAGAATTGGCCAACCGTGGTTTGTTCCTAGACGACCGTTTAACCTTATTACCTGAACTGATGGCCCTCCGCCACGCTGTCACCCGTTGGATATGGGTGGAATTGAACATTGGCGTCCATTTACAACAGTGCTTGGAAGCGTTCCGAGATTATTACTTACTAGGCCATGGTGACCTTTGGAATAATGTATTGGACGAACTCGACCGTTGGGATTCTCCCTTTGCCGTGGGACAGGATGGTCTCAAAGGTATTATCCAACCCAAAGGTTCGTGGACTTCGTTTACGAGTTTACGGCGGGATCGGGAATTATTGGCCATATTTCGCCAGGCCTCGGCGGGGACTGCTGCCGAGCACGATGGCTTGTTTTCACAGTTCACCCTTTGTACCGCTTCGCCTTCCACAACACCTACGGATCGACCCGTGCCTTATTTTTATCACCGGCAGCTGGCCCTCCAGTTAGATTTTACCATCCCTTGGCCTTTGGATATTCTTATTTCCACCCAAAATGACTTGGCGAGGTATCAAAAGATATTCGTCCATCTTCTTACTCTACGACGTGTACAGTCGCGAATTCACCGGGTTAGCGCTCACATTAATCGCACTGGTCGTCAACTACAAGCCCGTCAACTTCTTCCCCCTAAAACACTGACAAGGTTGTCCTCGGCCCAGATACACACCACCGTGCTAACCCTGGTGTACCAATTACGGTGGCAAATGCTCCAGTGGATTGACGGTTTGGTGGCCCACTCCCAAACGGATATTGTCGGCTTTGCTTATGGCGTAATCCGACGTTATTTGGACTCGACAATGGCGGTACACCGGGTCCCTGATGAAGGTGTGGCGTCCACCGGGTCGGTATCACTTTCGACCAACGTGGACCACACCATGGAAGTTAACGTTGGGGAAGACGAGGAGCAACCTAATCCAACTCATAATCGAAGCTCGGACGAACCGCCTTCAGCTACAATGTTGGATGTGGATGCATTTCGTGCTTTACACGGGGCCTTTCTTCGGTATGTCGAACAAGGCCTGTTTTTACACGCACCACCACTTTGGCACGCAATTCAGGAAACCGTGCAAACGTGTGAGTCCGTATGCGGGGTGTGTGAACGGTGGCTATCTGTGCAAACTACCCATGGGGAAACTTTCGATCATCCCACCGGACTCTCGGTGAACGAACAACAAATATTTCACTCGCTACAGGATTTGCAGGCTCAATTAGGTAAACAGCTGGGTTTCCTTTTCCGTAGTCTTAATTTCATTTCACAGGAACCGTCCACCACCGGTAAAACTCTACGTCGAGATCCTGATTTTACCACCATGGAGCAGTTGAATACGTCCGAAGAGGAGCATTTGGCTAGTACGTCCGATGGCATGGTATGGCACGAGCTAACTACCTTCCAGCTTGCCAAACACCTGGATCAACTTTTACTGCGATTGGATTTCAACCGGTGGTTTAGCAATAGCAGGCTTAACATTTGAAACTTCGCTCTTGGATATTTGTCTTATTACCAGGCACGAGATTACTTTGTAAGTATTTATTTTAATTAAAAAGTGTTCTAGAAAAGTGAAATTTCATATTTCATCGTTAGATATGTGATAACATGGGCGAGACAGACATGGGGAATAGATAGTGTGGGCGGCTGGTTTTTATGTATAAGCTACCAGCCACTCACTAATTCCGCTTATGGGGAAGCGCGGGTTAGGATCACTCGTATCACTAACTATTGGTTGAGTCCCACCTATATTATGCTCCAATGAGTTTAATTGACCACCAGTAGATTGCTCCCTTGCTTTACTGTAACCATTATTATCATCTTCCTATTCTCTTAAGAACAGCCTCTTTTTCGTGAATCGCCACCAAAGAGGTATCAATTCGTAATAACCATGGCACTGAGAATGCTACGTTCCATGGGGTACCGATCGGTCATGTCGGATCATCACCGCAATGCCTACTGTCTGAGCATACCGGCGGCCTCGTTATTGTTTCAAAAACGACTGCAGTCGAGTACTACGGCTGACTTGCGTCAAAAGTACAACGAAAAACTTAAAGAAAAAGCGCAAAGGTAAGACAATGGCACACTCCTTGAGAGCTACGGTCAAATGGGTGAGAGGAGCTGAACCGGTCTGGTGAGTTGGTGGAACTGACAGTTTAGAGAGGAGCAGGAACAAAGCAAAGTGTTTACGATTCCTCATTAGATAATTGAACTCGTTGGCCGGGGTTAGATACGGTCTACTATCAGGAAAAGTTGGTTTATACAAGGGATGAAAAATAATGTATGGGTTGTTTTTTTTAATGTTTGTTTTTCTAACACTAGCACGGATAAACACTCTTTAAATGATCCCGACTCTCTGACGTAAATATGATTGGTAAGGGAGAGGTTCGGTTCCGTTGAAGAAATGATTGCACATTATAAACGAATACAAATCAAGGGCCCGCAGGGGAAATCGACATCGAAAGGGTCCGAGCAGACCCCTGTGACCCCGACATCTCGCACCACTCCGTCAAGCCCCTCCGAACAAGTCGGCATCTTGAAACAACAAACTTACTACCGTTCCCAAGCTGCAGGACGGACAGGGGCTGACCAATACGCTAAGGTGAGTAGAGCAATCCTGTGCTGGAATGGTACTGGCAAGATATGAAACACATTCCTAAAGTCATTAGTAACTGGTCATGTGTGAGGGAACCCAAAAAAAACTTGAAAAGAAGTGAAAATAACCAACTGACCACACATTTTTATGTGAAATTGAGGCATTCGTGTTTGCCCCTCGGCCAACAACGCTTTCCGCTGTCAGCCTCTCTCGGAGATTATCCATATAGATAAAATACTCCAGTCCGACCCGGAGACCATTAGGAAGTTGTGGATAGAGTACCACACCCATAAAGACATGCTTGCGGCGGTAATTCCGGAGGCAAGTTACGAAAAGCTCTATCGTCAATCCCAACTCTATCCACGGGTAAGTAGCAGATTTGCTTACAATGGGTTGATCGTGAAGTGTATGTATACAATTTATCCGGCAATGGAGAAAAGTAGGCCAATATGGAGAGCCAACGACAGAAGAACTAATTTAGTCATCATTTGGCATCCTACGGCTAAATTATGTGCTGGGTTGGTTGATGATATCAGTTTGTGTTCCCAGTTCCGCACGGCGACGGAGTGGAAGTTTATTATGCGCAATTCCACTACCACCAGTGTTTTTTCACACCATTGCTCGAATACAAAACGCACGGTGAGTCGGCTAAACCGTACTTGACCCTGTCCCACTACACGGAGCTGCGGGATACCAAAGGGATCGTCCTCATGCGTGGTGAGTTGGCTTCATCGTCACTGTCCCTTAGTTTGGAAAGTGCCCAACTGTTGGCCCTGATGCTACAGCAGTTTTACTTGACTGGTTCTAAAGCTAAGCACCAACTAGTCGAAGAGTTCAACACCAGTCCGCAAAATTTTGACTTTAACCGCGTGCTGGAGGAAGCCAACAAGTTGGACTAAACGGTGGGCATAGTAAAAGGATAATACCAACGGCAATGCTTAAACTCAGGCTACAAATACGGAGCAGGATGGTGTCAATACACTTGATTGTTGTTTGAAATCGATTCTCGTGATCTGAGTGGTGCAGCTTTCTAGCACTGGATGGTGGAGTACACAATGAATTAGACCTTCCTAGTGCTCTACTTTCTATTTTTACTTTTTCGTTTTTTAAATTTATAGTATCTTGCAGTGAGCCAGCACCCCTTGGCGACCCACCGGATCTGCGCGTTGGGGATATCGAGGGACTCCTATTTTATTTTTTTTGTCTATAAAAAATGACGTAAACTTCTCTCCGTATACACACCCTGAACCGACTAGCCCTGGTATTGAACCCCGTGGACTTCCATTGTGCTGTGTTACCGTCAGGTGAGGTGAAAGTGGCGAGCCCGTTCTGTCCCTCCAATTTTTTTGGGGGAGAGGGGAGAGGAAAATATTGTTCCCACCTATGTAGAACAAAGACCTCACTCCCACCCCCAACTGTACCAGTAGAAAGGACTATGAGTGGTAAAATGGTTCAGGCCGAACGTTTAAACACAGGTGGCACTGTAGTCCCATCCCTAATCTTTCTTTCTTCTTCGCACTTGTTGCCTTTGGGACGTTGTACATCCGCATTTATAAAAACGCACTTGTCCCGTGTTATTGCCTGTTGTATATATCGGTGAATGTCGCTGTAGGCCTATTCTGGTGGTTTCCTTTCACTTGCTCTAATTTTTGAATTTCATTGTACCAACGGTAATTTGGCTAGGTATTATTTTTCAACGCTTTGTCTCAGCTTTTAACCAGTTGCTGCCGCCCAGCGTTCAACTTGTCACTCATACCGCTGAAATAAGGGTTAATTCTTCCGTCGTGTTTCTTGACTCTTTTTTTCAGGGATCGGTCATCTACAGGGGAGTCACCTCACTCTTTAGTGTCGCACGGGGAGTTACAGACGCTATCCTCAATCCTTATCCAACACACTCCCTCGCCAATTTTTCACGCTTTATTTTTTTTAATTTACAACAAGGAAGAACGTTTAACACACCATGGCCTACAACGCATATAATCCAACTCTGGAATCTGGTGACCAAGGTCCGCAGATTCACATTCGCGAGATAAATGACGAGGTACTGGACTTTGTCTTGTCCAACACTGACCTGAGTGTCGCGAACGCGCTCCGTAGGGTGATGATTGCCGAAGTACCGACGATAGCCATCGACATTGTCCAAATCGAGAAAAACACATCGGTGCTCGCGGACGAATTTCTGGCCCATCGGTTGGGATTAATACCATTGTGTAGTAGTACCGTTGATCGCATGAAGTACACGCGTGATTGTAATTGTATACAGGCTTGTGAAAACTGTACGGTGGAACTGACGCTAGATATGTGTTGTCAGGACGACGATACCATGGAGGTAACCAGTCGTAGCCTCCTTAGTAACGATCCCAATGTGGTACCGGTGCTGACGGACGACAGCGACACCGGAATTTTGATTGTTAAACTGCGCAAGGGCCAGGAACTCAAGGTGAACTGCCTGGCCAAGAAGGGAGTGGCCAAGGAACACGCCAAATGGAGTCCCGTGAGTGCGGTGGGATTCGAATACGACCCTCATAATCGTCTACGTCATACCCAATACTGGGTGGAGCAGGATGAGAAAGTGGAATGGCCCCTATCGCATAATGCTCCGGAAGAGCCAGAGCCTAAACCCGGAGAACCCTTTGATTTCAAAGCGGAACCCAACCGTTTTTACTTTCGGGTCGAAACAGTAGGTTCCTTGCGTCCCGAGGAAGTGTTTTTAACTGCCATTAGTGTCCTACAGGACAAGCTCGGGACAATGCAAATTAAATTGGATGACGACGGAGGACAGGATGAACCATCTGATATTGGTTACGGCGCGAATGACCATTGGGAAAATGGCTATTGAGTGTTGTCGTGTCATTTACAAACCTATCTAAAAAATATACTACAAATATCCATAATTAAAGGCGATACTCAATGCTGTGGAAGACCATACCATACCCTGTTTATTTTTTTGTTAAAAAATGCGATGCTTCTCTTTGATAACAGTGTCGCTTATTCGTAGTTGAATACAAATTTACCTTGAAGCGGGTGTAGATTTCGCAGTAGTGTAAAGCGAATAGGGACGCCTTGATGCTCTTCATCAAAAACACGGATATGGTTTAAATTTAACGAGAAAAATATTGCAATCTACATAGACTACTGGGTCCTATTCTAGCCACATTAATAAGACAGATGGCCGCTTGAAAATTTTGCATACAAGTAATACCATTCCCGTAAGTTTCTCTCCAAAACGGAATACAGTAGATGAGTAGTTTGAGTACACTTTAGCTACGGAAAAACTAGCATACACATCTGCCATAGCACTCACGATGTGAAGTAGTAACACCTTAACGGTCACCTCAACATATATCTGCCGCCATTTTTATGCCACCTTGAACGTAGCACTTAAATGTTTTATATAGTACAACACAGGGCGGCTGAATCTCTATTTCCTTATTCAGTGTAGCTTTCACCATGGCGTAGATGGATGTGTGACTGGCTGAAGGGAAATATCTTACTCTCCACTGGGTTGGAAGGGGTCCCTCCCATTATACAATATCCCAAAGATTTTAACAAATGCCTTGCTCCTCATTATTTTATTTGGGTAGTTATTTTTCGACTATATAGGGATAAATCCGCCGAAGTTGAAGGGATCTCTCACAAAATCCTATTGGTTATGTTGTCGTTGGTACATTTTTCGCTCCAAATCTCTATATAGTCGAAAAAAATCGCCCCAATTGTTGGAGTCCAAGCTCATCCATATGGGTGATTTTTTTTCAACTGTAGAGGGATAAATCCACCGAAGTTCAATGGGTCTCATGAAATCCTATTGGTAAAATTTTGTAACTAGTACATTTTTGCTCCAAATCTCTATATAGTTGAAAAAAATCACCCATATGGGCCTTGCTATGGGTGAGAAGCATGAGGTCTTGTATTATCCTGGTGGAGGATGATTTGGGAAGTGGATGACTTTGGATGTGCTTTCTGCCATTCTTTAACCGTTGGTTTGACACAGTTCTCTATGTAACAGGAATTGTTGACCTAGTGTCATCAGTATTGAGCACAGCGAAAAAATAACCACTCTATTGAAGAGTATAGTCAGTAGAACTTTTTGTAACTTTGAGGTCCACAGTGGTTGAGCAGGGGCGAGGTAATTTTTAACTAGCCGTTCGATGGTATCATATTTATACTCGTATGTCTCTGGAAGGACGTCCTGTGTGGTGCTCATCTTCAAATGACAAATGACTAGTCTTAAAGTTGTTGTACCAGGTGCACACCGTGGTATAAGGACAATCTTGTCCATAATAACCCTGCAAAGTTTGGTGGATTTTGGTTGGATTTTGGCCGAGTTCAAAAAATACCCAAATGTGATAACAAATTAAGGGTGGGGAAATGGCAGGCATGGGGCGTTGTGACGGGTAAATGGGACATGGTAAATTATTATTAAATTACAATAAACGAAAAAAAAGTTAGAAAGGTAAAGCCAAGACATGTATTTCAATTGAAGAGGAGTAACAGTATGAAAAGTGGAAAGTAAAAAATAATAACTACGTTGTCGATAGCAGCAAATTCTCAGACAAGGTTAATCATGCATTTTCCGAGTACCAGAAATTCATCAAATTGTATTATCCACTTACAAGGG
>JAOPJG010000672.1:0-18658 GCA_027478255.1 Dispira simplex | reverse complement strand
ATTTTATTATCCCGCACATGGATTATTTTGAGTTTTTTTGCCCCATGGTTTTTCTCAGACTAAGCATGTGATTTTTAATGTTGTTTTACATTTTTTATCTTGAGTGGAATGTGTTTATGACTGACCATTGATGTGGAATGGTTCGAAGAGCTTTTTCTTTCCTTTAGGAATCTTTTATATATCTTTTATTAGTTGGTAGCCCTTTTAAAGAATAAAGGCAGTTTCAAAAGTCTGGTTGCTCAAACATTCTTTAGAGGTGGTTTTACCACAAAGTCCACATAACCTTGTCATGAGGTGCAGCCCCATTACAAAGGTTAATTAGACCCTGCACCACCCCATAATAAGGGGATTGTGACTGCACCACATTAGCTCAGCATAGTGAGACTTACCTTGCCTAGTCCTTAGGAAGTATGCTGCCAGGAGTTCGAAACTGTCTCCCCCTAAAAGTAGGTCCAATATGGTCAAAAAAAAGCTGAAGTGTAAGTCCCCACTGCCCAGTTCGTTGGCTTGAAAAAGGTTGTAAAGCCTTAAGAAACTGGAACATGGAAATAGTGGTCTCCAAATTTCTAGGCATAGTGAATATTTTAATGAAATATTACAAGTGAATTGTACAATTGAGTAAAAGTAGTGAATTGGACTGAGTGTGAGTGAATAGGAGTGAGTATGAGTGAATAGTCCTAGTGAATAGCGAAATTTAGGGTTCTTTAAAAATTTACAACTTTCTTTCAACTTTTATAAAAAAAAAAGGCAAAACCTCATTTAAAAGTGAGATAGAATGTAAAAAAAATTGTTTAAAAATAATGGAAGTGACAACAGTGATATTATGATAGGAACAATTAATAAAACGATGGTAGCGTACGCCATCCCTTTTTTTAATGAAGAAAAAAGGGAAGTGGGCGGCTTTTTTTCTTCTGTCTAAATCAAGTGATTTTTCCCGGAATTTTCTTTCATCCAAAACGCTAGAGTCAAAAAAAAATCACACATGTGGTGTTGTATCATTTATGTGGCACAAAAACGCTACACAAGATTCTCACACCCCATATTATCTTTGAAGTGCTACCGGTTTCCCACCACATTTCGCAGCTTTAGCCTAATCTCAGAAAAATACAGGTGGAACAGGTGATATTCGACCACTAAAGGTCGATGGGGGTAATTAACTAAAAAAGGAGATGGCGGAAGTAGAAGACAGAAAGTACACCCGTTATTTTGATTCTATTGGCAACTTTAATGCCTACTATGCTATGACCATAAAATAATTAACGAAATGTATACAGACACTGATTCAGTCGAAAGATTTAACATTCAATTTACGAGAATAAACACTGTAACGTATACAGAGATTGTTCAAGGAAACAAGATGGCCTAAAAAAACCCTAAATGTAGGCCCAATGAGAAAGTACTATCACCCTCCCCCCTACTAGCCGTTTTGCTTTGCGCTCTTTCTACGACGCCATGATATGATCACCAGGGCAGGAGGGGTCAAGCACCCTCTCTCTCTCTCTCTCTCTCCAACTGTATAATTTAAAGTTGCCTTGGCACACGTGTTGCAAACAAGAAAAATAAACCCATTTTATAGCACTTTCCGTCAACAGTGCGGATACAGCAAAACTTACAAAAATAGACGAATGTGCCAAAAGGGCACGATTATAGATGGGGCACAACATAGATCTGCGGTCACCATCCGCGATAATGTGAGGCATGTAACGGTAAGCTAAAACGAGGTCAAGTCCGGAAGGGGGGGTGATACTGCTAATACTATGAATACTACTGCCAATAACAATAATAAAGTGAAATGAAAGAACTACAAAAGAAAATAAAAGCGAGTTCGTTATAAAGTTAATTGTTCATCAAAAATTTTAAGCGGTACTCTTTCGGCAGGACCGGGTTCTATTCCGTGAATAAGGAGCCGGTCGCGCTTCGGCAGAATTCAGGGATATCACAAGTTGCTTCCGGTTGCGCCTCCGGGTGGGCGGGGGAGAAATAGGTCGCTTTATCCGAGATGGCAACGGCAGACTGGAGACCACAGTGACGGTGTTATCCAATATTCCAATGCGCTCTTCCTTGTAAGTGTCAAGTTCCGACGACAAGTGACTGCTGCTACCTCCGCTAATGTAGGATGCATCAGCGGTAACAACACCAACATAAGGGAATTCGAATAAGGAAGCGGGCGAGAGGGGAGTCATGTCGTCCCGAGCGGAGACACTGGTAATGGAGGCAAGGTGACCCAACTCATCCCCGGGGTTGGTGGACTGGCCCTCGATGCCCCAACGACGCCAGTGCAGGGTATCGAATGGGTCACCGGTATCGGAACCCACTGGGCTTAAGGAAGGTGAGGGCGGGGTGTATAGGGGGGGATTCGGGTCATTGTAATAGACCAGGGGCATTGGTTCTACGTCGGGTGTTCCGTAATATGTAAGATAAGGCTGATGACGTGGTGAACTGGGTAACGAAGCGCTGATACCACCGGTTTTTTCATTCGTCCCTTGAGAATCGGTACGGAGTCGCTTGGAGAGGTCGTGGGCCAAGGCATCACTCACGATATAACGATCCGTCGACATGATACACTCTACTCTTCAAGTACAGTCGTGGAATAAGTGGAAGGGGGGAAGAAGGTTAGCAGAAAAAGGAAACAAAGGGCAATAATGGTCACCGCCACAGGGATTGGCCAAAATTAAATACAGTGGGCAGTAGGGGGAGGGTAAGCACAATAGATACAGTAGATACGGATGTATACGAGGGGAGGGTGGAGAATAGCAAGTAAAAAAGAATAAGTAAAAACACAGAATTATACAAACACCATAATAAATCGTATGGCAAGGGATTGCTTGGCCTATTCCTGTCAATAATCCAAATATGAAACGTTATACAATAATAGCAAAGAAAGAAAAGAAGAGCAAAGCGTTAGTGACATTTGTATTTACCATCAAAGTCGACTTTGTTCGGAACCGGCCCACCTCTCATTCGATAGCAAGCGACTGCCAATGACCAAAGAGGTTCTTTGATGGTAGCCCTGGGAAAACCACCAAAAAGTAAAAAAATAATGTGTGTGTGGAAAACGGACCTGACAAGAGGTTCCCAGTTTTCCAGCAATATCGACCAACACCAACAGCAAGTAAGAGTGTCAGGATCTGACAGGAAATCCTCTCCCTCTTTCACCCACGACAGAAAAACACGGCAATCACCACTATACTACATAATGGCAACGATAACAAGAAAAAGGCAAAGTGGAAACAGAAGACCCTGGGGCAAAGGCCTGTGGGTATCCTATTTTTGTGCTCAAGGGGGGAAGGTCCTTGTGAGTTACGGAGGGTGGTCAAATTTTACCCGAGAGCTTTGCCTTGGTATGGCTTACAATAGTATGGCCAATCCTTCACGCTGTCTTTCGGGAGACTAACAAACCATAGTGGAGTATTAGCAGACACAACACATACTGTAACTTACCCTGTAGAGGTCAGCCTAAGTGGTCCAGTATCGCAAATGTTGCTTATCAAATACACCTTTACAAAAAGGAAAGTGGCCCAGGGGTGCTCGCTATTGTTCGTTCGTGTGGTACCGGTAGAAAGAATACAAATGAAAACGGAATTCCGCCAGAGGTGAGTGGGGCAGAGCACCACGCGCTAGCATTGACTCGTAATCCCTGTGGATATTGCAACGCAAAGGAATAGAACCTCAATGTAATAAACTGTACTGTAACGTAAAGTGGTAAGAAACAAAGAAGTGGGTAAAGTAGGTTGATGCTCAAAGGGAACTTATTATAAACCAGCCGGGAAAATAATATTAATCGTAGCAAAAGGGGGGATAAGCCAACACCTGCAGATATATCAGCCCAGTGAGAAGCGTAGGGGAGGGAAGTGGCTATACACAAAGCAAACACAGTGCAGTGGGTAAGAAATAGGCGAGCTGGGTGGTGAGGAACTTAAATTTATTTATACACCAGATGAAAGTACAGGCCAGTCATGGGAGCAATGGGTTGAAAACGATTGAGTGTAAAAGGGATACAGAATGAAAGTGGGAAACAGCTTAGCTTCATACTTTGGGAAGTCGTTTGGCTTGTCACGGATAGGTCTTCCCAATGCCCACTGTGAGAAAAGGGCCGATTTGAGTCACGGCTTGTCACCCCTTAGCACACAGTGCCGAACTGCCATAATAAGTGTCTGTGTAACATCGTTGGCATGGTCTGTCCCTTTACAGCATTAAACCTTTATTCTTTTCAGGGCTGCGAGTAAAGGCCAAGTTCAGAGACCTAACAATTGGCTTTGTCAGTGGTCTATCGGTCCTTCCTGCACAGAATTCCAGTTTAAATCATCTACAATCCAGTCGTGCATATTGGCAAAGGTGTAACAAAAACCGGATAACTTGCCCAGTCATTGGCTTATGAGGATTCGCCTATACTCAACTCACAGAGACCGCCACCCAGCTAAGGCCCTCCCCAAACGGCAGTCCTCCGGCTTACCTACAGCGAGTAGAAAAAAAACGTCATTGATGACTTGGTGATTAGAAGGAACCATTCCCCCCTCTCACACATACTCAGGACAAAAAAAATTACGAGTCTGACTGACAAAGACTTGCTAAGGGTGTCCCGTCCCTGGCTTAATTTACCGACCACCTTGTTTCCGTTCCTTGAGCATTAACCTCGGTGTGTGTCATCTAACACCCCCTCCCCCCACCGAACAAACCTTTTTCTTAAAGGACTGTACCATTTTTCGAGGGTTTATGTGAACAAATATCACAAATCCCACTCTTACAAGTGGCAGTTATTTTTTCACTTCACGGGGTGTAAATCTGAAACTCGTGGTTATGGACAAGGCTTAGCCGTGAAGATGGTTAAATATGATGGAATCGGTCATCTTTCCTTTATTTTTCTACGACACAAGTTAACCAACAAAGAAGCTCAGCCAGACTAGAATGGAACCCTATCCCCCCACAGATAATCCTATGATGTACGACGTCAGCAACTCCTTTTGCATCGCTGAATGCTTTGTGGCTGACCAACGACTTTCCATTTTCTCTCCTATCCTTATCTCTAACCCCTCGCTTCGGCTTCCCTTATTCTCGTTGACTGGGTGGCTCAACTTTACATCAGATTTAAGCTTGGAAGGTTGATAATTCTATTTAGAGTGGGGCTATTGCTCGATATTTTCTTATCGTCGCTTTGTCCATCTTTCTTCGATTGGAGTGGATTTCAAGGTTGGAATTAATATATTTATACCAATATATATTAAAACTTTACTGGAATATAATAGAATACGGGTTTATCCGTGATTCTGAAACGAATCCACATTTACCTTTGTTCGCTGGTGTTCTTGCTCTTCTCACTCCAACGCTTCAGTCTCCTCCCCCTTGTTTGTCTCGCAGATCCCATCACCACCACATTGTTTTTCACACTGGATGTTGACTAAGCTCTGAAAAAAATTGGGCTGGGCGTGACCCATCCATAATTAGAAGTCTCTGTACTGAACGGACTCGTGAACAAATTAATCGGGATGATCGTGAACTACGTCTAGTCTTTTTCTTATTATTGTACAGAGAAATACGAGCTAGTTAGCAGACACCGCGACGCTGGTTTTAATTAATGCAAAGGCCACTTTTACTCTAGTTTTTATAGAAAAAATTATGAAGTAGCGAGGTATACCTACTACTATAGTATGCTATGGCCGGAGTGCAACCATTATTGGTCGCCTTTACTAGCCTAGTGATCCGCGCTTGGTAATTAAGGGTCGGAAAGCCCGAGCACAACCACGGTTGCTATAGCACAATTCATATTTTAAGAAATTTCATCTATCAAGTACATTTGTTAAAGAGCTTCAAAGACAGTAAAAAAAAGCCCTGACTAAATATCACCCCTCCCCACTTTTTTTCTGCTTCCACAGGTATATACTCTGGTGTGTATGTTTTGTCCTCATCTGCAGAATATATAAAAATTGTTACTACAAGAGCAAGCCATTATGCTCCAATACACGCTCATGATCCCTCTTGGAGGTTTTTTTTATTGATACTTGAACAAAGTCCAGTTTTTTTTGGTCGGACATTTTCCATCCACTTGTGGCTCACATTTATTCTAAATTACAGGGGGGTGCGAAACATCACTAGCATCATCTATGCTTCATTTTCGAGAGATGAATTATAAGCATAAAGGGAAAAAAGCAGGGACCTACGAGTTACCCAGCATTCTCAATCCCATGATCGGGACCTGTTGTAAATTTTTGGGCTAGGTGCTTGTATTGGACCTCTTCCCCCTTTTTGGCAGTTCGTACATGCGAAGGACTATGACAAAGGCCCTCCTTGAATTTCGATTTAGTATAAAACAGATACCACATCCTCGCTGCTTCTTTTAAAAAAATAACGGTATATATATATATATTATTTTCTTTTTTTACATTCATCGCGTATGATTTAATCCCTAGGTCTGATTGTATCAATAGCGTAGGGTAGATTCGACATCTTTTAGTGAAACCTTGAAAAACGATACTTGCTATTTCACTTATTTATCGCTAATACCGGCTTTTCGTTACTGCAAAGGAAGTAGGAGGTATGTAACGAGGCTTGCATCGTACTTGCTGCCACTTTGTTTTTATGTGTGGACATACTGGTCCCCCTTTTCAGCCTAACGTTGGTATTTTTTTAATAATATCGAGTCCAGATGTGTGGACACCATCACTGTAATCCTTAAAACAGCAACCGCGTATTTACCTCCCAGCTCTCTTTATACTTTTCATTTTTTTACATTACTATTATACTATCCTTCCTTTCACTCTCCCGTAATCTCTCCTTCCCCCCTCCCTAGGTGCACCCCCTGCGTCACACGTGTAACGGGAGAGTCAGGGGTGATACACTCGCTCGGGTGCTTACTTGGCTTTGCACGTATGATTATACCTTGTGCTATACCGAAAAATATTATTATTAGGATAGTACGGCACACCCACCACGTTATCCCTTTTGCACATTAATTTTATGATATATATCCCCTATATTTTCGTTCATTTTTTATTATTTTTTATTCCTTGTTCAAATTTGCACTGTAGCGACGCTTGTGCTGAGACCTACCTGTTACGGAAAATCGGTGATCTGGGTCTCCACACACTCTTCCATTTCACTTAGTGATCCCTCTATCTTTGGGTTAGATTGGCTTGCTGGCTGGTCCCCCTCCGACTTGTCCAGTCCAGCTCGTCCCTTCACTTCCATACTTCGAAATAACCCTCCCTCTTATCGGTAATCTACGGTTGGTAACCAGCGGTTTCGGCTTACTATTCACTTCTCGTCACTACTTTTTTTTACGAAAGCTACTCACACAGGGATAAATCAAGGGTAAGTAAAGGGACACCAGTGTAAGTATTATCCGAACTGTTCCCTATTTTTTTAGTTTGCTAATCTACGATAGTCACTCTTATTTAGGGAGGGAACACCGTAAAGTTCACTATAAGTCTCACTTCTTATTAATTCGTATAGTGCCATGTTTTCGTAAACTACACTGTGTGTCTTTCATGTGTGGTCCAAGACATCATCACTTGGCCCTTGCAAGGATTTTCTATGTGGCGGGGTGTATTTCTATATCTTTGGCCATTCTACCTGTTCAGTTTCATGTTTCTATTTAGTGAGATAATGTATTAATTGTGAAGGCTGGTAATTCTATGTTTTGTTTAGACTACTTATTCGCTCGACGTGACACTGTTAGCTGTTGTCAGCTTTACCGGTAAATTTTTAATAGTTGGTAAGTAGAGAGCTCTTTGTATTTTGTACAGGTGTTGCTTTCACTATGTTATCATGGATGCCATTTTTTTTTGAAAAAAAAGTGATAAAGGAGGTGTTGCAATTCGGTCCTTTCCAACCACCAGCTCATCTCACTTATCTACTTTTTTTTATCACTTCTTCGCTCTTGCTGACGCAAATGTTTATGAGAATACATGAGTACACTGAGAATGGATGTCAACAGAGGGAAACAGAGAAAACTGTCGCTTAAAAGAATGCCAGACTGGCTCTTTTCGGTTCCTCTGAATATATGATATTGGTAGTACAGACTACACGATGTTGTATAACCTCGGGATAATTTTTTCAGATTCTCTCCGGACAAAAGGAATGCGGCCTGGCTGTCTTGAGTTTTTCCGGGTCAACTAAAACCGCCATTCGAAAGGAGGACAATGTGAATTTTCGTCAAGAATATTTGGCAGTATTAGTTGCTTTCTCTCACTTCTAGCAAGTGGTTGGATGGTATCACAATTTATAATTTGTAATTGTGTAGTAATAATTGTTTTGCCGCTTTGCTCTCTCTCTCTCTCTTGGCTATATATAATTATCGATTTCCTTCCTTTCAACATGATGCCTGTTATCGAAATTGTCCGTACTACCATCACCGTAACAATTAATACCATCCAATAGTCACCTTGACTGTATTCCTTTCATATAGACCATGGACAACGAGTCAACAAAATACCCGCTGTCTTTGGTGAAGTGGAAGATGATCGTGTATTTTACATGTACGGCTGTTTTCATCATGTTCGTAATGGTGAGCACCTTATTATATTTCCACTTTACCCAGCGGGCCCGCTTCCAAGCCCGGTGGCTCAATTTAATTCACATTTTGAGCGCTGCAGCTTTATGCGTGGTGTTTGGGGTAGAAAACGCTATCCAGCCGTATTTCCCTTGTTTTTTGGATTTGTGGTTTTACAATATACTGGGGTTCCTATGGGTATTTTCGTTTATTGCTCGAGGATTACGCTTCTTTTTCCAATACGAATACCACCAAGCGAAATTGCAGGCTCCGAATTTGGATAGCCAGGTGAAAGATAGTAAAAATCCTGGCGGTCTGGATAATTTCAGTGTGAAGGCACCCCACAGCTTTGGTTTTGGTCAAACCGACAACGACGGCCAAGGCAGTGGTAATGACAACGGTACTAACATAGTTACTATGTCTGTTAATACCCAAAGGAAATGGGTACCCGATTTATCATCGTCGTCGACTATCCTGGCCCATGGTGGTGACCCAGGCCAAGAACCAGGTTCCCTTTCGGACTCGCAGCACCAGTCATCACCTCCTTCCCTTGCTGTTGCGCCACAAGTGCACCCAATCCATTGGTGGGATGGCCTTCGATTTAACGCGGTGATGCAACGAATACCTTGGGTTCGCCGTCGGAAAATATTCTCTGAACAATATCTAATCCGGGCCTTGCTGGTATTGCTGTGCATCCTGTTTGTCTATCTGGTGTTTATCCAAACTTTTTCCGCTCAGTTTACAATAGAACCTATGGTTACCGAGTGTAGTGCGGTGGCGGAATTCACCATACTTTATTTTATTATGGCGGTGCATTTTTTTGCAGCGTCCCCTCTGTTTTTGTTTTGGGCATGGGGCATGGACGAAGCGTATGGACTCCGTCGGGAAATCATTAGTGAGATTGCTCTGGGAGTTCTGTGCTTTCCGCTGTTTTTGGTCTTCACCCAAATCCATGGCCAATGGCAACGCTACTTTATGGGGAACATGTTTCTTTTTATCGGCTTCTTTTTCGTGCATGTAGTGGTGGTGGTTTTCCCTTTGTTTTTTGGTCAAAATTGGGTGTACTTGCGCAAAACGTGCATGCCCAGCGAACACGACCCACGGTCGGGCGATATGGTATTCGTGGGTAAATTTAAAAAGAAACCGTCCCTCAATCCTCAGGATTTGGCCCATACCGGGTTACAATCCTTTATGAGCGCCCGCAAACCAGATGATACCTGTACCGATTTGATGACGTTCCAGTCGCATGGTTTTACGGAAATTTTGCAAGATCCCAGTCAATTCGAACTTTTCAAGAAGACTGCCGCCAAGTGCTTCTCCTCAGAACTCACTCTATTTTTGGAGGATTACCAATGTTTGAAATACCATACGTTGACCGTATTGCAACGGGCGTACGAAAAGGCCCAAAGGAAGGCGGCGGAACTTGACGTTCCCCCACATGGGTCTATAGTGGGGAAGGTGGAACAGTCTGTACAGACCACCCCATTTTCCTTTGTGCCAAGTCCCACTGTAGAGGAATTCGTCCTGTCTAGCGAATCACCCCCGATGCCGACCGTGTTAGGATCTAACACTCATTTTGCCCCGTATACTACGCCTTCTGCCAAGCCCTCAGGTCCTCTTATGCGTCTACTTTCGTTGGGTAGATCCACCAGTATTTTCACCCGCAAAAGAGAGTTTAACTGCTCTTACCGCCAAGCGAAAAAGTTTGGGGGCAAGGATGCCACTGGTTCATGCGTGACTATCGTGAAGACCCTGGAACAGCTGGGCTGGGCGATCGTCGCTTTGGACTGGGTCACCCAGACCGACGCCTGTAGTATTTCCAAGGGAAAAACCAAGAACCATGATGACTCGGTCGGTGGGGTAACGACGAACGCACTTACAGATCGTTCCGTTTCCAATGACCCTTTGATGGAAAGTGGTAAAAATGACAATAGTGGCGATAATGGTAAAGATGGCGAAGCAGCTATCCATGCCATACAAACGGCGAATAGTCGGAGTTCCAAGTCGGACCGCGAAGAATTCTTTGCCCCTGGAAAACGGTTTACCTGGAGTGATGACAGCCAAGATCCTACCACTTCCACTTCCTCCGCTACTGGTTCCAACTCTTTACCGGAAAGTCCCATATATAAGGCGTGTATTGCTTCCGACCTACCCACCAACACCAATGATGATGGCGACGATGATAGTGACATAGACAACTGGCCACAAACGAGTTCGTTTGTGAGGACATCACCTTTGACGGTGTCCAGTACAAAATCAATCAGTGGTTCAAAAGTACCCTATAAACTACATACGTTGTATTACCACTTTTATCAACGATATATTGTACCTGATTCGGACTTTGCGGTTAACCTTCCTGACCGCGTCGTGCAGGCCCTCCACCAAGTCATGCAACATCGAACCTACAAACTAGACATGTTCGATATGGCCCACCGTGAAGTGCTCAATATGTTATTCGAAAATGTTTATCCCAATCATTTGAAAACATCTGCCAAACGTTAATCTGTAATGTATCATCATTTGATTTTCCTTTGTACTTTAACCCCACCCCTTTTTTCTCGTTACTCTGATCTAATACGATACCAGCATTACCTGTATGTGCCTATTTCTTTGCATCACTATGGAATATCCAATCCCTAATGTATTATAGTCATATTTTTTTTAAAAAGGATAAAACCAGCATGAAAAAGTAAAATATTGTTATCCCACTCTTTGTCTCCCATTGTTTAAGGGGATACTTTCCCGTACTCGCACCTATTTTACTGGGTATGGTACAAGTCACACTCAACGAAAAGCCAGTCCCTTTGTAAACTATTATTTTTAAAGCATCAGTATCATGCTCTTCCCCCACCCTCTGCCTTTTAATTTTCCTTTTCTGCCATTTTTCTACTTGTTCCTTTTTAGCTTATTCTGCACCACATTTTCCTTTTTCATATTTTCAAACGATAATAATTATGAACCTCACCCAGAAAAATGACCCCTGGCTGTCGGAGTTGGTACCCAAATGTTTAAAAGCCTGTGACACCGCCTACGTCCCGTATTCAAAATTTCAGGTCGGCTGTGCCCTAGTAGCTCGTAACAAAGCCGGCGATGAACGCGTATTTTTAGGTTGTAATGTAGAAAACGCTTCGTTGGGGGCCACCATTTGCGCCGAGCGGACGGCCATGGTCAAGGCCATTAGCGAAGGGTATACCCAATTCCCCACCGTGATGGTGACTTCGGTATCTTCGGACCAATTTGTAGCACCGTGTGGGATTTGTCGGCAGTTTATGAGGGAATTTGGTACAGATATACGGGTTATTTTGCTCAATGCGAAAACCAAGGAATTCAAGTCATTTACATTGGACCAGTTGTTACCCGAGTCGTTTGGTCCTGGGGCTTTTTAGGTCTTTTTCTAAGTTTAATGGTTTTAGCAGTGGGACGGGCAGGTTTATTGGCGAGTTGGGTCTGCAGGATTTGAAAATTCTAATAAAAATGAATAAAAAGATGTATAATCGAGCTGTACTAAGCGTTCATGCTTTACCGAGGTTAATGGACACACCAGGGCGTCTTCCAGTCACTGAAAAAAAACTCTTTGATCAGTAGCTGATTCCCAAAAAAGTAGGGTGCAAACCCGTAAGACAAAGCACGCACAACGATAATGCGGTGGCAATGTCCATCCCAAAAGCACTACAAACTGACATCGTTCCCATGTGGCTGTCTTCTGTTTAGATGGAGTCACTCTGTCTATAATCTATCACCCACTCACTATTGTTAGGAGGGGGGAACTAGTAGGAAGACCAAGGCTAAATATTCCCTTTATCCTCGTTAACCATTTGTTGGGTCCAATGTGTATGGTAGTAGATGACCTAGACAAAGGATGTCACATATTTCGAGGTTTTGTGGTTTCCTAGTCATCCGGACTGCACCATTGATCGGATATTGGCATATCATATGCGTTGGTACGAATTCGTTTTTGCATTTTTTCGGTTGAAACAAACGGCGATTATGATGCTTTAATAGATGCCACTCATAATCTTAAGGGAGTTTGGTAGGCATAGATTCGTAGTGAACTCACAAGTATTCCATGGACTTCGCCCAGTGCCTAGTTGGCAACGCCAAGTTTACTTTTAAATATACGCCCATTGTTTTATTCTGTGCTCCTTTGCAAGTATATTTTTATTTTTGCCATGGATTTCGTCGGGTGATGGAGGTGTATGATTTCAATCCTCGGTGTCCAGGATAATAAAATGGATCGAACATCCAGGCAACGATCAATACATGACATACCAGACAACAACAGCTCATTTTTGCTGGTGGCACGCAGCCTGATACTCTACAATTTCCCTTGCAGAACTATCTGAAGAGCAGCTCTACCCTGAGAATTGTCCAGGTGAGTCTCTAGTCGAATGCCACCAGAGGAAACAATGGAACTGACCGTCATGGCCTGAAATTCTCTCATACAAAACTACGGATTTCTCTGTTGTGTGTCCACCAGCGCAAACCATTTTCGTATGGCACCACAAACTGTGTCCTCACTATAACACAACCATGCTGGCTATCCATTGCAAAACCTAATTTCCTTGATTGCCTAAAATTATCTTCTACTGCAATACAAATTCTTTTTACAAAAAAAAATGTTATAGTGCGTTGTTGTTAGCGTTGCCAGGTGAAAAAAAGCCTTACCAGGCCGCCAAAGAAACCCGCGTTTAATAACTTGTCAACCTTCCCCAATATCGAAATTTCAAAAGTTCAATCCCTAACGGCAGTCCCAGCAAAAAGGACATCGGCAGCAATGAGGTAGAAAAAAATCATACCGAGTAGGGACATACCAAGTCACTTACCATCTTAATAATAGAGTACTCATATTAATCGTCATAAATCCCATGTGTAGCTGAGATGACTAAGAAAACAGTTCAGTGGGTATCATAATATCAGCTATAGCTGTTCTCAGATTCGAAGGTTTCGACAAGACCTTACAATGGTTGACCTATCATATTGCATGGAACGTCAATGGTAACCCAAAATCTACGACCATGATGAGCTGACTATTCGGCATGGTATTTTTTTTCTCCCCTTCTCATGCTGCCACATCCTTTTCAATTGAACATTACATATTTCAGCGCCAGCTTCATACCATTGTATTCCCATAGAGCAATTGCAATACACTTGTGGTTCATTATAACGAAATTTTGCCAAAATTTTCTGAATGGTGCAACAGATCCAGCAGAATCCTAGACTAATAAACCTAACAAGTGGTTTCGAAGTATATATATTTACCTGTTTAGGAATAAATCATATGAACTATCCCAATATTTTATTATTTTAGCCCATTTGTGGGGCCCATTCATACCTGGACGCACAGATTCTATTACAATAGGAACGTATGTGCGATACTTTAATGACGACATTATCTATTTTTTTAATAAGATATAAAAATTGACATCTGTAATACCACCAAGTAAATTATTGGGTTTTTTTACGCTTGTTGTTCCTACGTTGGGTTAGCTGCTCCTTGCGCTTGGTATCCAACCGACGTTGTTTGACGATCTGGGCGGTTGACTTCAACTCGCCCTTACCCTTACCCTTGCCACCACCCTTCTTGCCTGATTGGCCAGCAGGGGCATGCGGGAATCGTCGACGTGCGGGCATACTCCGGAAATTGGAGAGTTCTGCTTCACCTGTACGTGGAATCTGGATATGGGTCTTGTTTTGCCATTCGGTAAAGGACCCAGAGGCATAAGTGGCCGGGAGTAAGGCACCGCTTTCGGACCGAATCATCTTCTTGTTGTCAGCACCCACACCAGTGCCTCTGATAAACTGTTTCTTTTTCTTGTCCCACCGCAGAGCGTTTTTCTGTTTGATCAGGTCGGCATTTTCGTCGCCGTTGATGCCAAATACGGCGGATTGGGCCTGTTCGGCAAAAGACATGCCTTTGTTCATTGCGTAACCCCGCTCGGTATTGGCATCTTTTTGGTAGTACGAAATGTAGTACCCTTCATCGCGGTATTTTCCCGATTGGCCGCCGTCCAGCACTTGCACGCTGGATGATGGGTCGGTCGACTCAGCATTCGAGGCAAGAACAGCAGTGGATGAGTCGTTATCACTCTCCCCATCGGAATCATACACACCTGAAGCCAGTTTCTCCTGGTATAGGGACTCCCGTTCGGCCTGCTTTTGACGCACCTCGTCGATGTACTTGGTGGAGGTGACCCGTCGTTTACGCATCACTTCGGTGGCTGCGCTGATATGTTTGTTCCCACGTTGGCCCACTTCGAAAATGGTTTCCGAAGGTCGGAAGTTGGAAATGGCGTGCACCATAGCCAGCCGTTCCTTTTCCGCATCATCAATCTGTGCGGCGATCAACGGGTGGGCGGCTTCTTGCAGGTCCGGGTCCAAGAGTAGATCTTTGGTGCGTTTGTAGGATTCACTCGAGGCGGTACGTTTGGTCTTGTGAAACAATTTCAAGCCGTTGGTGGACACGCGGTGGTTGTCCGCTAGAGTAACAATGACTTGTAGTTGGCCTTCAACCCATTCTAGATCGGTGTCGAAAAGTTCATGGGGTAGTCGACCAAGCACAATATCTTTGGTGTAATCGATCTGGTGTACCGGTTTGGTAGTTTTTCCCACCACTAGCTGACGTCCCAAAAAAAGCTGCAGATCCAACACGTATGGTAATTCCTCGTTCGTAACTAGGGAATAAGCCCAACCCCGTCGACCCGCCCGAGCAACACGGCCAACCCGATGGATAAACGTCTTGCTACTATCCACGAAATGATAATTGATCACATTTTGCAGGATTGGAATATCAATACCACGGGCCGCCACGTCGGTCACCACCATAATATGACTGTAACCCATACGGAAATTATGAATCTGAATCTTTCGGGCGGTTTGGTCCAGGGAACCGTAAATATAGGACACTTTGAAACCTGCCTCGGTGAGAAGTTGGGAAAGGTACTCAACGTGGTGCTTGGTGGCTACGAAAATGATGGTTTGTTGGTCTGTTCCCACGTGATTGGCCGGATTTGCTTCCTCAAGCTCCAGGTCATCCAAATCGTCTTCCTGTTCGTTGGAATCCCCATGATTGCTGGCCTTTCTTTTACCTTTTTTATGGCGACGTTGGGCTTCACGGGCGTATTTACTTTGTTCCCGTAACTGGGCCACCCGGCGGGCTTCCAACACCCGTTCCTCGCTGGTCATGGTGGGGAGTTGAATGATATTGCGCAAGAGGTACAACAGGGCTCCTTCCTTTTCTAGGGGCTTCACTTGAAAAAAGGCCATCTCCAAATCGCTGCTGATTTTGGTGTCCACGTCCAACCGAACCAGTTCCGGTTCGTGCAACCCGGCCTTGGCAAAATCCACCAGGCTATTGGGCAATGTGGCGGAAAACAACAACGTTTGGCGGGCGGGAGGTAAGCGGTGTAGAAGCTCGTGAAGTTGCACACTGAAACCCATTTCGAACAACCGGTCCGCTTCGTCAAACACAACGTATTCTACCGAGCTTAAATCGAGGTTCATTTCTACGACCAAATGTAAGCAACGACCGGGCGTGGCCACTAAAATATCCGGATTAGCGGCCATCATCTCGTACTGTTCTTCCAACTTGTCACCACCCACCAGGGCACAGTACCGAAGATCAGTATACTTGGCGAGTTCCTTGGTGAATTTAAGCGTTTGCAGTGCCAATTCACGACTAGGGGAAAGAATAAGACCCCGAACGCCCACTTTGGCCGAGTGACTGCGCAACCGGTTCACCAGGGGAATTGTAAAAGCGGCCGTTTTACCCGATCCCGTCCGGGCCATACCCACGAGATCCTTTCCGTCAAGGACCAGCGGAATACATTTACGCTGAATGGGTGTGGGTACTTTGTAACCCTTGTTCAGTACCGCCCGAAGTACGTTGGCCATGAGACCCATGGACTGGAAGCCACCAGATTTGTTCTTCTTCCGGTTAACGGCCTGGATCTGTTTGGAATAGAGTTGGCTTTCGGCGCTATTCGGATCCACGGAGGTGTCACTATCGGAGTCTTCCTGCGCTACATTCGATAATTTACCCAGTCCAGTCCTCGCTTTGGCAGTGGACCGAGGGATGCGTGACTTTTTGCCGGTAGTAACAGAATGTAGAGTGTCAGGTAAAGCTAATCCTTCGAACCCGTCCAATGAGTCATTGTGGAGATCCATTGTCCCCGAGTGGGGTGGAGTGGTACTGGTTAAAACCTGTGTGGTGTGTAAGTCGCCGTTATAGGCGTCACTCTCACTACCACTATCGTAAGACTGTCTAACCATGTTGACGACGGTGTAAAAGACTGGAATCGACCGCAAAAGGATTAGGTGCAAACCACACCGATAAAAGACAACAACTGTTCTTTCACCCAATTGGTATCGTTCGTGGTTAATGCGGAAAGAGAAAAACCTTGCGAAAATATTACTAAGCCATGCATTTGAATTATCTTTTTTTTTTTGAAAGCGAGCGGAATAGCTGTGACCCTGTGAACTTTTTTTTAACACCACTTCTCTCTGGCTGGTATAGTCACGTGATTATATATTCCCACACGACGTATGTTTTGCATGTTATTTTTTTAAACTGCTCGGGCTAACGACGAGTTATGTAGTACTTCATAGTTTCATTGTGTAGTATCATTCAGCCATTGACTTTTCCGCTGTAATATAGAACAACAGTAAGATTTATTTGCTATTTTTTTTTCTTATTGATAGTATCCACCGACAAGGGTAAATATGTCAATACTTCCAACTTTTAGGTTATGCGTGTCTAAACGGCTATTATGCCAACTACAACCCTTGGGAAGCAGCCGACGACCAATATGTGCCATGTCCGAGAATCCTGCGGAAGACGACTTGCGTTATAAAACAATAACCCTCTACCGACATTATCTACGTGCCATCAAACGGCTACAGGTTTCCGATCCGGTTTTTGTGCACAGTCGGGTGAGAAAGGAATTCCAAATTTTGGTCCAAGTGGAACATCGTCCGGCCAAAAGGGAGGCCCTGTTGCAAGAAGGTGAACGCATTCTCAAGGATAACCTGGGCGGCCTTTGCTGATATGATACTAAATACCGGTTAAGTGTTTACATTCCCCTACTGAAGGTGTACACTATGGCGCTGGCTAACAGGAATTTCCTCTGTTGACAGACCAGTCTTTTTTTTTATCGTTTTTCTAGGTTACCTAAATATAGGAATCTGGAATACTCGAATGCTACCTTTTTTTTAAAAATATCAAGTGAAAAAAACTATGCATGATAGCTTTGTACATGATCGTGTTTATATTTTCTCACTTTATAAAGTTACCTTTTCCTATTACGAAAATCGCGCCATGCATGGCTAATGTGTTGGCTCGTTACTTTCCGCGTTACGGAGGGTTCGACTAGTTCCTTGCTATTAAAAGCCTGATTGCACCGTTTCCCATGTCCATGCGTGGTCTGGTCATAGCGGGTCTCCGAACCAGTCACTGCCTCATTCGCTCCATACGTACATGGGCGGGTACGGTGACTTTCAGTCCTTTGGGTCAAAGTCGGAAACTAACCTCTACGACCGCCCAGCGTACTTCCTACTTCGGGAGCACCCTACCCACTGTATGCACCTCTAATCCTAGTGATATACTGGCGAAGGCTACTGCTTTGGACCAGTCTACTGAAGCACCTACCAAACCAGTCCGGGTTAAATATTTATGGGGTCCTTCTGACGAGGTCCATGTTGTCGGCATATTTCATGCTCTGGGGATAACTTCCTTTACCTCCCAACCTTCAAAAGGTCCTGCAGCGATGACGACGGCCCCTATTCCCAGTTCACTACAGAGGTGTACTGCACTAACTGAGTTGGACAGCGCTATTTCCCGGGGTCACCTTTCCCAAGCCCTTGAATGGTATGCCCAGATTCGCAAAGACTCATGTTTCACCCAAATGACTAACCAGCGTTACCACGCGCTGGGCCGCCTCTGTCTCTTTCGACTCCGCCAAAGTATGGGCGTCGAAGGGTATCATGGCTTAATGCTGACATTGTGTTGGGATTGGCTACATTCTATGGGTATCACCGTTGCTGGCCCGTGGCCGGACTTGATAGCTACTAATGTGGATTGCTCTTTGACTATGACCAGTATGCCCGTGCCGGTAGCTTCGTTAATTATTTATCCCTTCAACGTAGATATGATCTTTTGGATATGCCATGCAGTCGGTG
>JAOPJG010000671.1:0-18677 GCA_027478255.1 Dispira simplex | reverse complement strand
GTATACGTGGCCAGCACCGATCGTGTGGTGAGTCTGTGGAATATCCTCAACGGAACCATGGTCGATTACTGGAACGTGGGTCATCAGATCCTTAGCTTGGTGCAGACCTCCAAGGCACTCCGAACGGTGTTTGCCTGGGTGGGAAAAGTAGACCTTGGCAAAGTACCCCAACCTGAAGCGTTGCACAATCAGCGCGTTTATGCGTTTTCCCTAACGGAAACTGGAGATCATACCGTAAAGAAAATGTGTCTGGCTAAAGATACAAATTTTTACGACCTTGTCGTATCCCCATCGGGTAGGTTCCTGGGAATCTTGAGCCATAACGAGGTTAAAGTGTTTCATTTGAAGTCCCGCCTGTGGGAAGGGAATCTGCCGGAAAGAAAGCCTAAAGAGCTTACTATAGAGCTCTCAATTCCGGGAGCTCGTCTTATTTTTGGTCCTGAAAGGGATTGTCTCACGGTTGGTCACTGCCAAGGGAGATTTACGAGATATAGACTAGAGATGAAAAAGGATGTACGGTTCGCATGTTCACGTATCCATTCGGTGCATTGGTTTCCTACGGAAATTCAAAGTATGGCCTATCTGGAGGATGATAATTCTCTATTGATTTGCGGGATGCACTTTGTGGCGGCCATCTACAAATTGGATACCAATACCTTTAGATTCGTTAGTGGGGTTGGTGCTGGTATTCGTCAATTACTCGTCACCGAAGATCAGCGCAACCTAGTTTTTGTGCTAAACACCGGTTCTATTCATTTCGTATCACCCCAACAATTCACCTCCCGGGCCGCCATTCACGGTTTACGGGTCAGTCCAGAAATTCCCAAGACGGCCTTTGCTTTGACTTCCCCACCTCGGCTGGTGGTTCATCCCAGTACCCAGTATGTCATGCTCAACACAATTTTTTCTTCTCTGCAACTCTACGACCCGATGACAGACGAAGGTATTTCGGAAGTTGCTCTGGATACGATGAGTGTCAATACTGGTGACGCTGCTCTGAATCGAGAACCGGGAAAGATCTGGTCGGTGGCCTTCTCAGGTGATGGCTCGTGGATGGCGGTATTCGTTGTGTATCAGGCCCAAACTTCAGTGATCGAATCCCAGTTACAATTCTGGCGTTACGATCGTCCCAGCCAAAGTTTCCTAGGACCCAACACTCGTATTCGTGTTGGGGATGGTGAGCCCATCACCCAGGTGGTGTTTCAACCGGTGCACTCTCGTACCATCCAGGGTAATTTCCAAGCCCCATTTGTGGCCACCACCTCTGTCAGCGGGGACATTAAACTGTGGGAATGCAGAAGTCGGGAGCATTCATCGCGATCCAATCCCAAGAAATCCAACGTCATTAATTTCTGGGTTCAGCGTTCCATTCTTTCCTTTGAAGGGAAAGGCACTCCGTTGCTGGCCTTTTCCAGCGACGGATCGGTACTGGCAGCCGTCTACCAAAGCATAGTCACTCTATGGGATCCCTACACTTGTAATCTCCAGCGGTGTCTTTCGCGGTTCCCCATGCTCGAAATCATTCAAAGCGCTCAATTCGCCGGACCTACCCCGTACTTGGTCACCCACAGTGCTACTAAAGTGACTGTGTGGAGTCTACTCACCAGTAAAGTATGGTGGGAAGTCTCCTGTACTCCTCGGTTGGTAGCAGTTCATCCTAACGCTGGTCTCTTTGCCGTGCTCGACCAGGGCGACCAGCAGGGACCGATAACTATTAAGGTATACCACGTTTCCCGCCCTGTACCCTTGTCCATCAATGAAGTCTCGGACAAGTTGCAATCCCTGGTGTTTATAACACGTCGGTTGGCCCATCCAACCGAACATGGTCTGGCGACTCACCAGGAAATTTATCCCGTGCAACACACCCCCTCTGATCCGCGGGTAGTTCAGGGTGACATGGTCGTAGATCATACGACATTGGCTCAATCCAGCCTGGTTGGTTTGACAGAGTTGGGTAATGTGGTGGTGTACGCATACCCTACCAAGGACAAACCGCTGGCCTACCATCCATCTATGATCTTATTTAAACGGCTGGATGGTAAGTTGGATACCGGGGATCGTAAAAGAGCCGCCAGTACCCTGTATTTCGAAAAGGAAGCCCAGCAGGTTACTCCGACCAAAGCGCTGCTTGACTCACTCTATGGCGACTTGCGTTTCCGACACGTGAAGCCTAGCAACCGCTTGGAAACCCAGTCCCGATTCCTAGCCCAGCAGCGACTTTTGAAACAAAACGCTATGCTAGATACGCCGGTCCATTTATTGCCGGGTGTGGGTGAAATGTTCAAAACTATGGTTACCCACGCACTACTCCCGACTCAATCCACCCCATCGCCATCTGCTTCCCAACAGACCTCGGCAGGACTTCAGAGGAATGGTAACCACACAGTGCAGCCGATGGACACAGATGGTATTCCGACCGTCAAGTCTTTGGTACATGCTAAACAGCCCATCTCCACGGTTACCACTGAGGAAGTTGCGGCCCAATCGGCCAGCAACTCCTCAGCGGAGTTGTTCATGTGGCCGTCTTCTGACAAAATTAAGGCCAATGTTACGAATACGCCCGCCAAATCCACCCTGAACACAGAGAGTTTGGCGAACTACTTTGCCTTGTTGTTGAGCCACTAGTCTTTTGGTAATTGCGACATGTTATCTTTTTTTTTTTCATTACACATAACATTGTATATGGTGTTACACTACAGAAACCAGATGTTACCTTTTTGTTTGCTGCGCATGGGTGTTGCCGTATTTTACTTTGTGTTATTCTCTGTGAGTAACGATAGCCTTTAATAAACTTAAACTAAACTATAAACTAATAATGATAAACTTGAGGGAGTGTTATTACACACTTAAACATTCATAAACAATAAAATATTTTTATTTACCAGAGTGAAGAAAGGAGTGAGTGAGTACTAGTGAGAGCAGTGGGAGAGTGAACGAGATATAATATACCAGACTGAGGGTGTGAGTAGCGAAGGAAATCACGTGTAGATTACTGATGGAGGCGGAAAACATGGAGATTAACACTGTTTTCTTTTTATTGCTATTCGGGATTATACGGCGTAAGCGGATGTGAATAAGTACTAAATTGTCATGTGGTCTCACTGCTTCCAAGAAAACGATTTTTTTTATTACACAGCAACCAGGCTTTCGTTTCCCGCTGATTCTTTCAAGTTTTAATAAACACTTAACTCTGATAACCAATGTGTGCCTTCTTCGGTGAGAATTTTGATTGGTTGGTACGCTCAGGGCATGGATATACCCGATAACTCCGTCTAACCATCCCTTAGTTACAACCATGTTTATTCCTATCTCGAAAAAAATTAATGGCATTGAGATAAAGGGACAACAATTTCAGTCAACAGCGACTAGTACTAGAGATCTAGCCTAGTTCCATCGTATGGAGCTCGTCATTTTTCCAGGTAAAAATAACAAAAACGAACAGATAAAAACGACACGTCCCTCATAAAGCATAGATTACAAATTATAAACAAAAAAAACCCTAGACACACTTCCATACCTGCTATTAGCTAAACACATCCTCTCGCTCCACTTCCAGGATCGCACTCTCCATAGCCGCGAAGTTAAGGTAATGGCTAGGGCGGTGAATTTCGTGGTAATATTCCTTGGGTATATCCAACATCAACTGGTACTTCATATCAGGTCGGTGATTGGGTCCCATGAAATTATAATTCCAAATATTGTCACTAGGAACCAGGAAGAAACCCAGAAAACGGTCAGACAGGAGCATTTGCACCTTTTCGTAGTGGGACGGGGAGTATCCCTGGGGGTGAGTGGACGTAGTGTCTTTGTTTTGACGGCCCCATTCGTAACCCGTCGGGGTGAGTTTGTAAGCCGTCAAGGAGCAACTACCCGGGGTAAAGGCACAGGTAATAACCACGGTACGCTCCCCATCCCAGGATTTGTGATTGGCCATGGTCTTGGCGTGCATGGTCACGTCCTGAGGATTCAGCTGTGGAGACTCGTTGGGCTGCGTGTGAATCCAACCAAGGGGTTCTAAATCACGTAAGAGTTCGTGATCCGGTAGTTGGTGAGGAAGGTGCACCTGTTGGTGGGTACCCCACTGGGGCACCAGGGCGATACACCGAATTTCCTTGACTTCGGAGTTATCCGGCGGGGTAACACCGTAGAGATAGCCAGCGACTTGGGTACGCAGGTCGGCAATGGTGATGAAACGCTTGAGGATGTTTTTGGGTAACACATAGGTAAAACCGGTCTCACTGATGTCATCCGAGGCCACGTAAATATGGTTGGTCCGTAGATGGAGATTGTTGGCCGAAATGGCGCGGATACGCCAGTCGGTTTTGGAAGAGAAAGTTTGGGTCTCATAATTGCTAGTAGTGGTGACCACGATCTCGTCCCCATGAACGTTTTGCGTTTTGGTGGTAACCGCCGTCAACTGCGACTGTTCACGGGCCTGCTTTTCAATTTCGGCGATTTGTTGACGCTGCAGGGAAGGTGCACTAATTTCCATTCCCAGGATAATGTCGCGGATCTCCGATTGTGTAAGCGAGGCGGTGGACACGTTGTTCTTTTTACCATAGTCCTCCAAGATTAGGTCCTTGAGGGCCACTTCCACCTTGATCCATTCCTCATCGGTCAAGGAAGGCCAAATATGATGTTCCCGGGTGACCACATTCTTACCCGGTCGGAGAATGACTTTGGCCTTTTCGTTGTTCACGTGGAGGGCACGTAGGATGAGGATAAGTCGTGAAAAGGCGGTATAGGACGAAACCGTCTTGAGCCAGTCGTCGTACAAGTTAAAGAGACACATCTGTGGTTCGGTGGCCTTGAGTATTAGGTCGCCAAACTTTTCGACCTTCAGACAGGCCTGGAACGGGAGCTGCAGCTCACTGCCACGAATCACCACATTGGGAAAATCCAAACAATGAATCTCCAGCGGGTCTAACATCCCCTTGCGGGTTACGATGAGCTGCCGGGGTTGCTCTTCAATGGGTAAGGACCGAATGAGTGCAGCCACTTCCTCGGCGGTTTTCCACTTGGCCAACTGACCCAACCGTTTTTGACCTGCCCACACCGAGGTATGAATGATTTTCAAAAACAATTGACCCGTTCGGGGGTTGAAAATGAAAATGGCCCCGTTGATGGGTTTGGTGGTGAGATTCCCTTCAAAGGTCTTGTGAATGGTCACCCGGTACACATTGGTATCGTCGATAAACCAAATGGTCTGGTTACTGAAGATTTCTGTAATGGACTGGCTGGAGAGGTACGGTTCCGTAGGTTCGCTGGAATAGAGCTGCAAGCCCTTTCGTACGCGTTCTCGGAGCACATGTAACGCCGGATTCGCCTTCATAATCTTGCTCATCGCCTGACTCACCAATGGCTTGAAACCAGGAGGCCAATGGCCGTAAGCCGAGTGCATGTTGTAGGCCAGATCGATACCGATCATGATACCGGTTGGACTCGGGTAGATGCTCATGTTATCGGTAGTGTAGTCCAAAAACTTGGCCCGGGTGTAACGTTCGATATCGTGAGAGTCAAAATCACCCCAACGAAGTTGTACGTCGATCCACAGCTTCTGGGTAGTGGCCCCGTCCATGGTATCCTTGGTGTCGGTGAGCAGACTAGGCCGGGAGGCACTCCACTTGTACGCCGCAAAGAGTAGAATATCGGCGCAATTGTGAACCACGGTACAGTCCCATAACAGGAAACGTTGGTTGCAGTTGGTATGAATACCGTAATACACCTGATCGGGCCGGTAAACTGGGATTACTTCAAGTGGTCCACTCTGGAACATGTCCTGTTCCATAGGACTGGCGGAACCGCCCAATTTCCACGTCACCAATGAACCTTTCGTTGGAGAGTGGGATAGGGCCTGACTATCCCGTTGGAGAAGCATCACTAATTGCGGTGGCAACTCCGTGGAATGCGTGGACAGGAGACCTCCGGCAATACCACGCAAATCAGACAGGAGAGTAGGGTAGTATCGCAGGGCTTCAGGCCAGGCGACCGAGTCCGCGAACCCACGAAGCAACCGGAGACGTTGGGTAGGGGGTAATATCATATACTCTGGTGGCACCACACGAGTACGGAACAGGTCGTGCCCTACTAGGGCTTCTGCCACGAAATTGCTCTGGTTGGGTACCGCCGACGAGAGTTCCAGAAGATGGAAAGGAACGTTGTGCCACGCAGAGAGTTTATCAACCAGCTGAAGGCCGTGTTCTAAGGCGTACTCTTTGAAATAGGTTACCACGAATGAGTGCTGGGTGACAAAGGACACGCTTCCTCCTGTGGGGAATCCACCGAGCCAGAGACCAATTACATAAGGGTCCAATGTGGGATCAACGGGTTTCCCAACAAGGTGAGGAGCGGCAGATCGAGTTAAGCGGTATCCATGCAGGGCGGCACGAAGACGGGCCGAAAGAGCTAGGTAACACTTGACTGTCATTTCCACCACGTCCCCTCCCCGGATCAAACGCTTGGGCGGCTGCCCAGTCAACCAAGCCACGGCCAATGGGGTGGCATGTATGACTTCCCCGGAGAACTCCCGTTTGTGGAGGCGGAAAGAACGGTCATAATAAGTAGCCACCACCTTTTGGCCGCCTTGGATCACGATACGCGGTCCCAGGGCGGGCGTCACATAAAGAACCAGGATATGTTCGTCTGTCACCACGTATGAAGCACCGTGGGGTTGGTGGACATGGTAGAGAGTATCGCTGGTGCCCCACCATGTTTCCTCTACCCGGCGTGGGGTTCCATCGTCACCCAGGAGATGGTCACCCGGGCGAATTTCCTCCACCGAACGATGGGTACCGTCCTCCATCAGCAGTCGGGTACCCTCCAGGAAACAGGAACTGTTCATCTTGTAACTTTTACGGGGGTGAATGCTCTCCTTTTGTACGGCTTCAATTTGTAAGGCTTCCAGTTCTTGATCAAACACTTGGCAGTTGTGGGCCACCGTGAAATCACTCAGAAGGAAACGTGGATTACTTCCCGAGACCTGGAAACCAAAGTATTCACCAGGACTCAACGGGGTCAATCGGAAGGGGAATTTACAAGGAGCTGAGATTCTATCCTTTGAATGGAAGTTATTCTCAAGGTCCACGCACTGTTTCGCACGACAAGGTAACAGAGACAGCGTGTAACCATTTCCAACCGTTAGTCGGTAGTGTCCCGAGTTATCACAAACAGTTGATTGGAAAACACTGCCCGTCATTGTAGCGTTTAGACTGGCCTCGGCGTAGAGACCTAGAGACCGGGCTACCTGTTGCAGGGTATATACAACAGTGCGCCGATTCCTCCCAAAAGTGAGCTCATATTGTTCTCGTCCCTTGCCTATGTTCTGTAGGAGACCACAGGCATCCACAGTGCCCGCTACTAGGGCGGCGCGTTCCGTTAGGGACTGATTGAGCACAAGGGAGAGAGTACTCGCAGAAATTTCCTCATGGTACAGTCCCAGTTGTGAAATCATGATATCTAGTGCTCGGATGCCTACACGGGTCAGCACTCTTTTCCATTGTCGACGAAGTTTGTCAGTAACAGCGTTTGCATCAAGGGTAACCTGTGCAAGGCTACGCTGTCCACAGGCTAACCACACTCCCAACGCCCAGTTAACATCTTCTAAACATTTGTAGGTGGCTGGGATATCCGACCTGAGCGAGGGCACATCGTCAACCTCTTGTAGAGATTCCCAAATATCTTGAAGGGACAGCGTCGGTTGTACGGGGAAGCGATGAATCGCAGGAGTACGGAAGAGGCGGAATTGACTAGCCAACTGCGGGTATACAGACGCAAACGCGAAAAATTCTTCGGCGGAAACCTCCCAAAAGAGCATGGGGAGATCAAGCAACTTCAACCACGCCTTATCGTCGGTTCTTTGGGCAGCTTTGGGATCGAACCCGTCTAACATACGGGTGTAAAGATTTGGTCGTTCGAAACCGAGAACATTATCTAAGCACCAGTGCCATAAAGTTATCGAGTAGCCAGTGACATCGCCAACAGTGTTACACAGGGGAGTGAGCTTAGCTCGTGGGCCGCGGTGGGTAAGCACTAGCAGATGGTGGTGGTTCACCACTGAGATATGTGTATTCACCCGAACTTGACCAGGGGAATCAACATTGGAGTACCACTCGACGCGGTAGCGAGGGCCGAAACCATGGGTGAAATGGGTTACCAATCGGGCTTGGCCGTCGTCACCCATCACTCGGTCGCCCATTGCTAGATCTTCAACCCGTTTGGTTTGAGCATCGGCCATTAAAACCTCCGTACCTCGTCCAAAACACAGATCCATAACGACACTCTCGTGAATTTTTTGCCACAAGTGAGCCCGGAAAATTTGGATCAGGGAAATCTTCAGCGTGGGAATCTTGCCATGCATGAAAATACCCGTCAGGTCCAATTGCACCTGGAAACCGACATAAACGTTGGCACGGTTAATAGTGGGAGACCACCACAGCGTGAACCGACGATTGGGAATCTGGTTCAAACCACTCCGTTGGGCATTGGTCAATTTCTTGAATTTCATCGACTCTTCAAAACCACTGTTATGGGTTACGGTCAAGTCGGACAACAAGAAACGATGGTCAGCGGGCTGGGCAGCATCCAGTAAAAATCCCACGAATTCCCCTGGGAGGACTGGGCGAATGCATATAGGTGTTCCTCTCATCACCAGTGGGGTGGAAGAAGCCCATTGGGCTAGGGCTTTTTTGAACCGACGGGACGGTAATACCATATCGGCAGATCGAACCAAACGTAGAGCGGGTTTGGTAGTCATGACGTCGCCCTTCACTGCTTGATGGATGGCCACCGTACCCAAACCCAGCGAACGAGCCAACCGACCAACGGTGCGAAGCGATAATTCGCCGGGTGGTGCACGTACGAAAGGTCCCTCGTCGTCAACATCGCCTACGGCGTCCAGGATCCCGGCCAAGAGGGACGCTCGAACACTTTTGTCATTGCAGAAATAGGCAGTAGGGAGTTCCCCCTTGGATACACATTGGACAAGGTCGGCCCACTGCGTAGTTGATTTGGCAGATAGGGCCAGGTCGTAGCATTGGTTGCCTATGACTGAGGAGCTTTGTTTAATTATGGAGTCCAGACTCGGCGTATCTCCAGAGGTAGCCAACGCGAGGCCTAGCACATAGGGATCCACGGGAACCAGGGTAGGGGAAAACTGCAGTGGAACATAGTAACCCACAAAGTCCCGGAAAAAGGTTGGCGAGGCATGTTGGCATTCACGCACTTTAATGTGGATCACTTCTCCGGGCCACACCGATATCACGGTTTGCAGGTGTTGACGGGCAGCCAGCCATGTCAGCTCTGAGCCGCCGTAATCTCGGTTAAGGAAGATACTTTGTCTCTGGTAAATCCCTTCATACCAGTAACAAGTGCAACCAGTCTGGTTACGCAATACCGTCACGACCGAGTCCGTGGCCTGGAGACATAGGACGTGGTTTTCCGTCACCACGTAAGGTTCGCTTCGTCCATCGTCGATTTCAAACAGCGTCGCGTGACCTTGGGTCAAACGGAGAATGGTTCGTGGGGTACCATCCTCTCCCATGACTTGATTTCCGACTCGCAGCTGCTCTACCTTGACTACTTGGCCGGCAGCGTCGAGAAGTTCGGTACCGACCCGCAAACAACTACGCTCCCAGAACAAACCCTCCCATGTTGGAAAATATGTTCCCTTGAAGAGGGTGTGTTCCAGAATACCTTCTACCCCGCCCAAGGCTTGGATCATATCGGTACGGTAGTTCTGAAGGTTGTGGAGTTTTCCATCATGACGGTTGTTGGTCCACCAGAAGGGATTATTCCGCAGAATTTGGTATTGTTTAAACTCGGTACGCACACGCCAGCCCTTGTCGTAGGCCAAGGTGTGGCGATCCTTACTGTTATGGGATACCACAAAATTAGCTAGTAGAAACCGGTGGTTACCATCCAATTCAAAACCGTAAAACGTGTCCGGAGTTTCCTGTGTGATGGTGAATGGAAGTGGTAACCCACATCCAAGTCGTAGTTCAGGTCGCAGAGTACTACACGAGGGAATATAAAGGGAGTCTAACGACTTTCCCACGAATGTTGACGTGATCGCAGTGGCCTCAGCAGAGACTACCCCCAGGGATAAGACCGTATGCAAGACAAGCGGATCCACAGTGGCAGTGGGCTGAGTTGTCCAGGGAAGATCACCACCTAAATCCACGTAACCAGCCAAGAGAGCGGAGCGTTCCTCCGTGGAACCAAAACGATAACTTCTACGTAAATCGCTCGAGGACCAGAATCGTCCAAAAGTCTGACGCAAAGATTGTGTGGTTGCTGTGAGAATCACACGCGACCCTTGGCAGTTCGGATCGTTCAAGGGGGACACAGTACGATACCCCAAGGCGTGCAGACGGGCAAGGACTTTCTTCTCTTGCACCGGGACACTGAGATCACCCCGAGAGCCGGGTTGAGCCAACCAGGCGCCCACAAGGTAAGGGTTCACCGGAAGTGGATCGGACTGGGATGGATACTCCACAGGTGAGGTGGACATCGCAAAGTCCCGAAGGAAACGTGAATTGAGACGACTATACTGGTAAGCGTCTTCCGCAAAAATCTCCAAAGTATCCCCTGGGCGGATCGCCGCTCTGCCATCCGGATCATGCTGCAGCCACGCCAGAAGTGACTCCTCGGTCGGTAAACCGGGTAGGGTACGCATATGGGCGTCCAAGGTCTGGCGGTCGTACCAATGTAAAGTCCAGTGTTGGGTAACAGAGTCCTGGTCAACTATCACCACGGACGGGAGGGCACGCAAAACCAATAGGTGTTTGCTGGTACAGGTGAGTGCCGGAAAATAGGAAGGTACCGGGAAGGTAAACGTATACATGGTATCCTGACCTGTGAAAAGTCTCTGCACCGTACGGGGACGGTAGGCACGGTTTCTCCAGCTGTCGTCTCCCATCAGTTGGTCTCCTACCCTTAACTTCTCCACCGCCACAGAGGCACCGTTGTTATTCATCACTAAGGTGCCAGGTCGCAGGCAGAACAAGGTATTGATACGCGGAATACCACGGTCCCATGAGTCTTCCAAATCTTCCAGTGTCAGTCTTCGGTTCTGTGTTTGGGCCTCTTGACGCTTGAGGGCGTACTCAGCCCACACCCGTTGTGAATCGATAAATTCGGACTCCCAAGGTTGCAAATAACGGAACAGGTTGGGGATCATTTGCCCTTCTTCATGGCTCATACCAGATCGGAAATGGGTAATACCACTCTCGGTTTGCTGAGACCAGCGCAGGTCCGACTGGGGAATCAGAACATGGCCCATAGAGAGCATGGATAGCCCACCGAGTTCCTTGGGACAATAGAATACCACGGGGGGAAACCGTGACGGCATTTTGGAATTGAGACCGATCTTGATTCGCGTCTGAATCTTACTTTCGCATTTCACCAGCAAATCCAACGCTTCGCGGGTAGCTACCACCGCCTCTCGGTAATATACCATAAAGGACAATAGCGCGGTATTGTACTTGTTGGCAATCTTACTGAAAGTCGTGGCACCAGATGACATTAAAATCTGCCGCACTCGGTTATGGAAGCGTTGCAAAGATTCGTCATCCACCCGTAGGAAGGCCTGGGCGGTGCGTTCCTTGGTTTGCTCGTTGATGAGGTTCCACACGCCGTCCCGTAGTGAAAATTCCTCCTGTTGGCTTCGGATCTTTGGCAGAATACGTACCGCGAAACCACACATGTCGAACAACAAGTTGGGATTATCCTTGCTGTACACACTGACAAAACTGTTCTCCCACTCGATAGTGGTCAAGGAACGAGGCAGTCGGTTTTTTATATCCCAAAAAGTGGCCCGTCCTAGCAGCACATCAGACCGGAACAGCCGCATCCGACAATCCCGGGGCCAGCACCTTTTATTGTTGTAACCCACCATGTATTCCCCGTTGGGATCAGGTCGTTCGCTGAGGAAGCGCTGTACGAGGTCCCGAGCTTCGTCCGCGGTAAACCGGAAGAGGATATGGACGCGGTCAGTGTAGCGGGAATACAGTCGAATGGGGTGGCGCACCTCGGTAGGTACATCGCGATACTGTAAAAAGTCGTTGGGAAGTTGGGGTGCCCCCGCTATATCACTGGCGCGCTGAAGTCCCAACACCAAGACATCCAGCATCAGACCATAGTATTGGAAAAGAAAACTGGCGAATTGTAACCCACGCACCAGACCGTTGGCGTTGACGTGGTTCATATCCTTGTAATTGAGCACCACGTTGTTCTTGGCCGTCATGTAGTCCGCCAAGTTGTGGTCCAGGATTAGGCGCAACAACCGATTAAGTAGGGTCAAATCTATCTTTTCGTATACTTTGCTCAAGGTGGTTTCCATCATCACAGTACACTGCCCCACTGTGGTATCCCAAACATCCTCTAAATTGTTAATGCCCTGACACCATTTATACACTAGCAGGGGCGGAACTTCAGAATCAGAAGGTTTGATCCACGCAGGGAAAAGATTCCGCTTGGAATTGTGGGTTACCGTGTCATCTGCCAACCGAAACCGTTGGTTACCATCCAGTGCCAACCCACAGTAGGCGTGTGGTCCCGACACGGGGAAAATCTGAAGGGGATGAGTCGTCACCCCCTTGCTGGAACTTTGGCGAAAGCCCTGGTACCAACGTCGGGTCTTGTGAGGCAAGCGGAGGTATTGGGTAACGGTAATTTCGTATATGGCACCGTTCGGAGATTGGTGGAGCTCCAACATACGCAACCACTTACGAGCTGCCCGAAGGGCATCGCTGGAGGAAGGGTAGTACCGGTACGGTAAAGGACCGGACTGTCCCATGGAGAACACCTGCTGGCGCAGTTGGCCCGCCAGGTCTGTATAATGTAGAATGCACTCACCCATTTCGGGCTGATCCCATTCGCAATGGAAATAGGTAGGGTTCAGGTGGGATACAAAGGAAGACAATCGACTTCGCAGGCCGAGGGAGGTAGTGCGTTCCCGCTGACTTAATTCGGGATTCACTACAAAGTCCACTTGGTCCAGCCGGAGAGTGTAGGGACAATACAACTTGACACGCCACTGAAGGGCCCCCATTTGGCGTAAAACCGGGAGCGGTAGCCCAGGGGCACGTAAACACAACACGTGGTTGCCTGTCACTCGGTACGAGGTACTATCGCGTGATATACCCATCACCACGTCATACATAACTGGGGCTTCACCCTGATACACATCCAATACGTTCCGCGGCAACCCATCGTCACCCAGGAGTTTATCACCTACTCGCACTTCGCATAAGGGTAGGGTTTTGCCTGACCAGTGCTTCACCAAGGTGTTCGGGTCCATACAGGCCTCGTACCAGAGGTACTGGTCCAGATAGGCGTCGGTAATCTTCTCCAAGGGTTCCACATCATACACCGGAATCAAGTGACTGTAGAGGTCCATGAATTCGATACCCACTTCTTTGAAAGCCCGTTGGGTCAATAACAACCGTTTAATCCGGCTGAGAGCCTCATGAGGGTTATCATAGGCCTGTTCAATCAATCCCAGTTCTTCGCGCTGACTCTGGTTCAACCGGGACTGCACGCTATATGATTCACGTAGTCGTTCCAGAGCCAATACGAGCAATTTAGTGTCGTGCTTATAGGACAGGGGTGGGAATGGGATGGGTGAGAACCGTCGACTTTCCAACCAATGCACCATAGTGGTGTAAATAGCCACCGCTTCTTCACTGGTGACGTATGGACCATCTTTAAGATAATTGTGCTGCCGTTCCTGTTCGGCCTTGAGCCATAACCGGGTGAGTCGACCCAGATTCTTTTTTGCAGCCACTTTGTCTACCGTGGCACCCCGGCGGATCCGTTCCCGGTTATAATAGGCGGAACTGGTCCACCAGTCTGACTTGGATTTGATGTAACGCAAGATCATGTTCTCGATCGGGGTAGGAAGTCCTGGTACTTTCCAGGGGGTGTTGGACTTCCAGCAATTGTGAACCACCATGCCGTCGGCAAGGAGGTAGCGGGCGTTAATACCAGTGATTTCTATCCCCATGTAGGGTCCGTAACCATGACGTGTCAAGCGGAATGGTAGTCGTCGCCACGAGGGGGTTCCATGCATCATTGCCGACCGCTGCACCATATGGCATTTACCGGCCACCTTGGGGTAACTTTGGGCAAAGCGGTGGTAGTGTTCGGCGCTCACCGCCCATTGCAGAGGCTGACAGACACATTGTAGGTGATTCGCTAGTACACCAGTGAAATGCGACATTTGAAGTTCGGCACATGTCGAACCAACTGCGGTAGTCACAGGGGTAGACGCAGGGTTGGTGAAATTAGTCGGAAGATCCGTTGAACTAAACACCAAGCGAATCGTTGTGTCTGATTTGGCCGTACCATTCGGTTGAATGAGTACCTTAATCTCAAGTTTTTGGGCAATTTTTACTAGTGTAGTACACATTGTTGATAGAGAGGCATGGACGCCAACGTGAGTAGGAGAAACTTCAGGTACGTTATATACTGTCTCCTGGTAACCAGGACCATCACAACCGAGGTGAGAGTAGGCCTGGATGGTCGGGTAGCGGACTCGCATAGTCATACGGGCGCCTCCTGGTTCACTGCTCAGTTCCACATAAGTATGCAAGGAAGCCACCAGCACTAGAATATGCGGAGCATTGCACACGAAGCTGCCATTAGGGTAACGTACCTGGTAGAGCGGGGACTGGCCAGAAACCGTATTTATCACGGTACGAGGTTGACCATCGTCCCCCATCACCTGATCGCCGTGTTGTAAACATTCGATAGGAACGGCTGACCCATCAACGGCGAGAAGATGGGTACCGGGCGCAAAGCAACGCCATGCTTCACTCAAGTGTTGCAAAATGGTGCGCGATTTGTTAGCTCGGATACCCTCGGGCATCATATCCAGGATATCATGCATCACGGACGCCCGGAGTTCCAAGTCAAAGTGGGATTCCACCCGTTGTTTGGTGACGGTTTTGGCAATACCTTTGGAATTACGTCCTTCGAACTGACGTGCCAGCAGGTTACCCAACCAGCGCTCCAATAGGGGAACGATACCCCGTAAGAAAAACAGCCACACTCGCCATCCGGGGGCCCAAAAACCTACACCTGGCCCTTTGCCCACGGAACCCGTGTTGAAGCGGTAATAGATTAAATGTTTGAGATCTTTGCAATTGTGAACTACCGTGAAATCTCCCAGTAGAAAATGAGGATTAGAGCCCGACACTTGGAATCCATAGTAAGGGGCCTCGGGGAGGGGTTCCACCTTGAAGGGATTACCCAAAGGGGAAGGCGGGGGCATCGGGTGGCGACTACGCAAATGGTCCACCAGAGCTCCGTAAGAGGGTAACCCGTGAGGTGCAAAACAAAATACGGAATTTCCTTGTTCATAGGCGGCACAGTCCAACCCCACTGAACGAGCCACATGCTGGAAAATTTTCACCAGGGGACTACGGTCTGCAGTGCAGGTATACACCACCTCAGACCCTTGCCACTGCTCCCCAGGGTGACAAGCGGTGGTCAGCAGCCCGTCCAGAAACGCATGGCGTGTAATGAGACTCAGACCGTTTATCCAGGTTTCGAATCCATGTGAAGCACAACCCTTCGACAAGTCCAAGCCAACGGAATTGGCGAAGGCCAATACCCGTTCCAGCCATTCCGGATGGGATGGACAGGACACATCCCACGTATTGGGTCCTGTGGTTTGCAGCACTAGTTTGGTACCTAGACCATCGAGCATCCGGGTTTGTAGTTGGGTCACACCATCATCTATGACACACAAACGAAGCACGCCTTGTACTTCATCGAAACCTAAGTAACCGGCCAGTACCACTCCCAAAAGCCAAGTCAGGGAGGTGACCGCCTCTGTCGGGATATCTGTGGGCATGGGCATCCCCGGAACAGTGAGAAGCGGTAATATAGCCTGGAGCACCCGGTCAGTAAGGTTGGATTCCATCCCCGGAAGGGTAGTCAACGGAGCCCGATAAAGGCGACATAGAGCTAGCGTAGCGGAAGGGGCCTGTGCCGCAAACCGTTGGAAGTAGTCCACGCTCGTAATCCATTGTATAGTAGGGGGGAGCGCCTGTACAAAGTGCTGACACTGCAGCTGGGCAGCAGCAGAGCTCTCACAACGATGTAACAAGGCGTTAGTCGGGGACACCGCATCCTGCCAAGCAAACACTACCTCTTTGAGCTGGGGACAAGGGAATCCCAGGTTCGGATCGGTCTCCAAGAGTACGTAAGGGACGCTACAGTAACCAACACTGGCCACCACGTTTCCTTGAGAAGCTGGTTGCTGCACTTTCAGCACCAGACGATGGGGACCATTGCAAACAAATCCAGGTTCATTTAAAAGTGTAGCCCCTGGGTTTTGTGGCAATTCGTCAAGGTGTTTCTTATCCGCCACCGGGGCAATCCGGAACATGGGCGCCATACCACGAGAAAGTTGGTTCACAGACCGAGCCTGTCCATCGTCGCCCATCACATTGTCCCCCACCGCGATCTTTTCCACGGGGCAAGTACGACCGTCGGCTAATAACACCGGTGTCCCCACAGCGAAACACTGCCGAATTTGGTGCATCAGGCGGTATTTGTAACGGTACATACCGGTTAATTGTCCCACGTGAGAAAAAATGTACTGTAGTCCGTCGGCTAGTTGGAATGCGTCAATATTTCCCAACCGGTACTGGACGTGGGCGTCCACTATAAGTTTGGTCAGGCGCAAGATCTCACGGCAGTTGTGCACCACGACGCCGTTGGCCACAAAGCTGTCATGGGTGGGAACCGACACATCGTATACTGCAAACCGTTGTAAAGCTGGTTTGATCCGGCGCACTTCCAAGGCGAACACGGTAGGCAATTTGTTGCCCTTATTTAGGGAAGGGCCCTTACAGGGGGCGACGGTGTATTCCACAAATTCGGGAAAGGTCAGGGAACCTTCGGAAGCATCCAGTGAGATACTTTTGCGTACGTTGTCGGACACCCCAACCCGTAGGTTAAGCATATGGAGGGAAGGGATGACATTGTGAGGTAGTCCCTGGAAAGCGGGTTGGGCCAATACTTCCTGTAAACAAGTGGCCAGGGAAACGGCCATGCTATTTTTCTCTAACTGGCTACGGTAACGTTTAACTACATCTGTGACTACCTGCTCGCGTAACTTGGCAGTAAAACGACGCTGATTAAGCCACGCGTGAAGTAGAGTAAATCGTTTACTCACCCGTAGCAAAACGCAGTCCAACGTTGGTAACAAAGCTGTCTACGGCAGTAAGGGGCAGAGCCAGAGCCACTCGGTAGTAAGGTGTAGTCGCTGTGACTACATCAGGAGACGAGCAGGCAGTGGTGGCCAATTCGAGAAGTCGGGCCAAAGCGGGCTCTTGTACTTCTACTAGTGAGTCCCCATCAGAAGTAGCCGGCGCAATATGAACCCATCCTTGCTGGACCCACGTTCGCATCGTACGTGTGCAATAAGCTGCATGAAGCGCCAGACTGGGCACCGCTTTCTTATATACTTGGGCAGCGCTGGTAAATAACTTGGTGAGGGACACCGGGTGGTGATTTGCCACCAAAAATTTGGCCAGGGTGTGAGCATACGAAGGAAGACGGGTTCCGGTGACGGGTTCCCAGGGCAAGGATTCGCCGGTTTCGTGGGTCAAATCCACGTACTCTTCAAACAGGGTCAACTCTACCCCAAAGGAATGGTAAAACGACTGCATCATGGTCAACATTTCCCGCAAGCGGACTTCCTGCCCTTGCCCAGGCAAAGAACGGCTCCCCGAAGTAGAAAGGGACAAGTCAAACTGGGCCACAGCGGCAATGGATTTATCAGTGGACTCAGTCACCACGGGAGCTCCACCGACCACACCCCACCAAGCGGCCAGGAATTCCCGCCGCACACTGGTGGGACAGGTAGGTTGGTCAAGGAAGGCCGGACGTGTCCAACCATCAGTAGTCGACATGAGTTTAGCCAGCACAGTGGTCAACCCTGTGGGGTAGCGTACTGCCCATCCCTGCGCGGGACCGTTGGCCAAGACAGTCGTACGTTGTCCTGTTACCGCGATAACATCATTTTGTAACAAATCCAGGTCGACATCACCCGGCAGGTACATGGTCGAGGGACACTCCGCGGTAATCCACTGGATCTGGCGGGCACCCAGGGTAAAACCGGCTATACGTACCAATGCCAACACCGAGTCCCGCTGTTGGTCCATTCGCAGGCCACCCACTTCAAATGAACTGTAATGGTCGGCGTGGGGCTGGTCCAGTACCGAATCAAACAAGGTACACAGCACCCGGTGGCCAGGTGTGAGGGATTCCACGGGGACATACACGGCATTTTCAACCGAGGTGTCACCAGGTAAAAGCGCCAAGACGGGATGGCTAGCCGTCATAGTCACGGTACGGCCGTCCTCTAAAGTGAGTTCTAGGCACGGCTGGTCCTGGGCCACTTGCCAAGCCTTGGCCACCCGACCCTGGCGAATAGTTCCCGGGTGGTCTGAAGAACGGTACCATGCCTGGACTGTATGCTGTATGTTTACCTGTTCGATGGGAAGGGCCAATCCGTTCCCGAGGGCCACGGGGGTTCCCTCGGCAATACAAAGGTGAAAGGCGTTACCAAACCGGGACTTCTTCCGCTCCTTTGTGGTCAAAGTTTTCACGGGTTTCAGATTAAAGTTGTAATCCAAGTGCAAGTAGTTGAGACTCTTGCGGTG
>JAOPJG010000670.1:0-18700 GCA_027478255.1 Dispira simplex | reverse complement strand
TATTTTTATTTTTAAACCGTGGCTTAAAATCGAAAGCAGTCGAGCTAATTTTTGATGTACGCTCATGGGAGGGGCGGATTTTGCCATTCCACGCTATAATGTTGGTATACCAAGGTGCACTCTGGCTATTCGTCATCCGAAGACGAGATACATACCAAACATTCATCCAAAATGGCCTACGAGTATCATGACAACCACTGTTACAGAGCTAATTTGTGGAAAAATAATCATTTAATATCTAAGTTAACTGCTCTTATTGCTTAGAGAGTTATCTTAATTTAACGGCTAAGATATTGAATAAAACGCATGCAAAGTTACCGAATTCCCTCCACCAGGATAGTGAAAAGTATCGTATCACCCAGTATAATTCGAACCTAAAGTACGTGAGGCACCATCTCCATGACTTTGGCCCTGTACTGTATGACCTTTGTTTCCCGTTCTGTGGGAAAGTAGATGAATATAAAAATGATGCGTGGCCCTGGTGAGAGCTATGGGGTCCTGGAATGACGGTAATACTATTTAACCTTGCGCCGTTAGTAGGTATTGTCGTTGAATGGTTCAATCGACTTGGTAAGATAAATGACAATCCCTTAACCCCATTTTTCAAAGGATACTTTCTGAACATTCTTGGTTTTTAACACTAGGCAGGTGGAATATTTTTACGTGTTTTCATTACACAAGTGAGTGTATTACATTTCTTACTCTTTTCCTTTGGTCCAGGTTTTCAAGTACGGTTTGGTTCATTATTGTTAATAGGTGTTTAAGAACAATACGACCTTGTCCCTTCCCTTCTCTTTTGTTACTACCTTTCCCTCCGTCATAAATGGCCTTGCATCCACCGGCACGCACCATGTCTTTGGCAGTCTCGGGGGGTAGTGCAACCCATAGCGAAGGTTGGCGTAATCAATATAAACCTACGGATGGGTACGGTGAGGGTAAAACCACTACGACGTTGGCCTCGTCGGAATCCGCTTTCAAAAAATTATTGGAATTAGAAGGTGCCTGGCGTACTAATACGTTAGCCCCCCAGGTCAAGGCCATTCTGGGGTTTGAGGCACTGTTTCGATTGTCGCCGTTTCCGGTGGTGGTGAATACGGCGTTTTTGAAACTAACTGACATGTTCCGCGAGGGCAATAATGGATTACGGTACTTAATTTTGAAGACGTTGAGTCGGTTGCAAACTTATATGGGTCCCATTCTCAATGAGGCGGAACTAGCCCGTCGGTTATTATTGGTGGTGGCAATGAACGACCCTCTGGCGCGGGTGCTAGCCTTGAGGGCGGTGGGTTGTTTTTCCTCGGTGTTTGGCGAGCGTCGGGATGTACAGCACGCGGTGGTGCGACGTATGGGGTCCAAACATACCGTGGAGGCCCTGGCGGCTATCCAGGCTGCCGATAAACTCTGTCAGCATTCGGCGTCGTTCCCTAGAATCGTCTGGCTTACCTTGGTGCAGCTCATCGATGACCTCCGTACTCCGCGGGTGACCCGGTATCGGCTGGTGTATATCTTACGCCATATGCACAACGACCCTGGTTTGGCAGAACGGGCCCATCAATTATGTTTGCGCTGGTTGCACACCGATTCTTTAGACGAATTTGTATTATACGTGATGAAAACCGCTACCCATTTGGCATCGCATACGTTAATCCACGTGGAGGAACTGTTGACTTATTTATTTACCTGGCACGACGCGCGTGGCTCCCAGTCGTCCGGTAATAACCATCCTGCCGTTCGGGTTCGACAATTTCGGCGGGAATCCTTACAGTGCATTGCGCAGTTGTTAACCCGGACACTGGTGTTTGAAGAACAATATCTGGTAAAAATTAGTCAGATACTGGCCGACGTGTACCAACAAGGCAAGGTTGATTTAATCCGGTTGGGGCTCATGGCTCTGGAGCACTTGCTCAATCGTGCCGATGTACCTCTTGATCTACCCACCACCAATGCCGACGTATTACTCCATTGCTACCAATGTGTAGTTCCCTTGATTGAACATGACGATATTCGAATCTCACACGCTGCCGCAAAGGTCGTACCCTTATTGTTCCCCTTAGTATCAGCAGTGGTCTGTTCAACTGTAGAAAACGTGCCGGAATCTGTTCAGTCCTCGGTGAGTCTACGGCTGACACAGTTGGTACGCCGCTCGTTACAATCTGGCACCATGGACTTTTCCCAACCATTGAAAATACGCCTATTGATGTCGTACTTGACCGGTGTCTTGCAAGTTGACCGGCAGCCGCTGGACGAGTGTCTCCGCGCCCTTTTTTCGCTTTACCCTTCCTGTTCTTCTCCCCGGGTATTGAGCCACTTGGATCGGTACGTTTTCTGTATGAGCCGTCAATGTGACGTTTTAGCCATATACGCCCAAGAGGCCCAGCGTTGGTTAAAAAACCACCAAATGCAACCTAGCACCTTTGCTTTTGCGGGACAATTATTCTCCCACGCTTTTATGGGCATAACCTATAAGTCCGACCAGAGTACCGAGGACGGACTCAGCTTGGCAACTCTTCGTACTCAGTTTGGCGAATTTCTTGCAGAACTTCCACCCACTGGCAAGGCCTATAATGCAGTAAACGACATATTGCCTCGCCTAGGACAACTCGGGGACTGGACTAGTATCGGTATTGCCTTGGAATTCTTTGAGCAACCCATGGGTCGAATGCCTCCGCTATTTTCACTGTGGTTTACCTTAATGCAGGACTTGACCCGCCTAGAATGTCATTTAGCGGCAGAGTCTAGTAATGGGGCAGATCCTGGTGGTGTAATAGGTCAGTTATTGGAATACCAACTCCGGGTGGAGGATGTCATCGAATCGCTACTAGCTATCAAATCATTGGGGTTTGACCGCCGCTTCCAGGTCTGGTTTCTTCGTATTCACCTCAAGGTTAAAGAATTATACAGTCACCTCCTCTCCTTGGTAAATAATAACGGGGCGGAAGCTATCCCCTACGATCACGAAGCTGCATGGCTTCGGCAGGTCACATTAGAGCTGGATGGGTGGTGCAGGTGTGCCACAGCATGCGCTCCGACGTTAGATCCATTCGCCGCGGCCTTGTTCCAAGGCTACCGGTTCACAGCGAATGTACTTTTATATCATTTGCACCGGTTGTATCCTGATTCATCAGAACCCCACACCTTGAATGGCATTAAATGGTACTGGTTCCGAGAGGATACGGAAACGTCCCAAGCCATGTCCCTTGATGGGCCAACAACAGGCGACCAGGAGGACGTAATAATGCCATCGATGAGGTCACTGCTACCACCCCGTAACCTAATACATGCGTGTCAAGGCACACTATTGTCCGAATCATCTCCTAATATATTGGATTACTCATCCTTGGTCCCTCGCTTGGTGGAACTCGTCTGCGTTCCTCTATGTTTACCCCGTCAGTGGTTTAGTAATCCTGACTGGTACAATATTCGCTTAGACACTTTTCCGCAGCACAGTGCCTCCGATCCGCCCTTGGTGGCATACCAAGACGAACTCTTTGTGCTTAAACTAGATGGTATTATCCAGGCCACTACTTCCCTTTCTGAGAATGCGACGAAACGAGACCAATCGCCGTTCGTATCCGTGAGGGTGCTAAGCTTTCTTAGTACCCAGTCGGAGCTTGATACCGACGACCTACCGCTAATGAGCGAGATACACCAGGTATTGCAACAGCATGACGTAACCCGGCTTCCAACTGCCACCGGGGCGCTTAATATTCCTCAGTGTTTGACTTTGCCTTTAGTCAACGGATTTTTCCGGGGAGACCTTGTGGTTACTTTACCATCTCGGGCTATCACGCGACAGGTATTGGACAGTCAGACCCTTTATATTCACGTGTACTGTGCTCCACTCCGCTCAGCCGACCAGTGTTTATGGCTTCCTCGTACCAGATTGACGTTACCACTCCGTATCGAAAGTCGTTCGGCAATCTCCAGTGGTAAGGCCGAAGTTGTGGTCGCCAGCCAACCTTTGAGAAACGGATCCGGTCAGTATCAGATACTCTAAATCTGTGGAGCCAAGGAGTGAGATGGCTTGCTCTGTTTTGCTTTTGTATCAGGAATTACATATGAAATTGTATTTCCTAGCAATTACATCATTCGTTGGATAATTAATACAAAATATAATAAACGTGGTCTGCTTCCCAGTGACAACTAATGGTATGGGTTTTTACGCTGCAAGATGTCGTGTCAAGCGGCAACAGTTGCATCTTCGCTGACAAATGTTGGTAATTTTCGTTTTCATTTTTTTACGATGGGTAATGAAAATGTATTATCATTAAGCGTTGAATGGAAGCCTAGACAGACTCTCTTCAGGACAGCGTGGTCAAAAACTAATTAGCCGTTGGAAAATTCGAGATCGTTTATTGGCAGTATGCCAGTTTTTCCCAAAAAAAAATGCATATCGGGTTTATAGCTAGCGTTCTGTTAGGGATTAGTCAGTACTGATTGTGTGGACCATTCCTTCGGTCCAAATTAGGATTGTCGCCATCCCTTCAGTCACTCCTTATTATAGAGATCCCTTTGTTTCAGGTGGCGAAGCTCGAACCCCACGGATTCGGCACTTGTTAGTTCCTTGAGACTGGTGGAAATATGTAACTGTGCAGGTTGCGGTGAATGACCCAAAAGCTCGATGCACAGTGTGGGGAAGGTCGTTTTCGCACTTTAAATATACATTGAAAGATCCACCGCATTAGGTGTCAGTTGTACCAACGGCCGCAGTTGTGTGTATGCAGCAGTGTGAACTATAAAGATGGAGCAGTTTTCCCCTAAATACGTTAGTTTCAGACAGACAGTGGCTGGCTGGTTTACTATCGTTTACTCGGCATTTTTAGTGTGGTTATTTTTCTCGCTTCCTACTTTTTTATTTCTCTTTTCTCGCATTTTAAAACTTTGGTTTTTCTTCCTTAGTAAATAGGCCTGCACAGCAAGCAACTATCTCTTATTTTGAGTTTATATGTGCCTTAGCTTTTTCTACTTCTACTTTCGGTTATATTTTTATACGCAAAAAAATATTTATACAAATATTACTCTTATTTTCTCGATTCACGGGTGTGGTGGTCTATCCTTCATTACGGCTATCGCCATGAATGTGCTCACCATTGCACAACCCATGTGTCCCGATCCCGAAGGTTGGGTAAGTAGTTTTCATTATCGAGTTATTGTAATATCAATGAAAAACCATGGATTTTAGGTGCTGTACTAGTTTTACCGTACGCTTTCTGAGCCTGCATTGCTAATATCTATGTTACTCTTTTTATACGACATTCTGACACGAACGGTGCCGTTTCCGGAATTAGGGACCTTGGAGTGAACTACGTTTAATTGACTTTACGCCGTGCTTCGAAGACGGGTAAGTAGACTGAACACTAGGCTGCAGGTTCCCCGGACATATCTCACCAGAGATTACCTCTCTATCTACAGGGATGCGTCAGGGCTCTTACTCTCGTTCTCATGTATTTTTTGGGGCCGTCGTATATATTGTGCCTTTTTTTGGGAAGCTGTTATCTTTAGAGAGGGTGATAGTAAACCAGAATCCACTTCAATCGATTGTTTTGGTATCCATAACTCTACTGAATAGGCCGAGTGACAAATATAAGAGAGTGAACCGGCCTTTAGTTTTTTTTGACTAACCGCAGCTGTTCTTTTGTTACCCTGTTTTTTTTCTTCCAAAAAATTATTAATATGGTGTATATACTCACGATCGTCCGGTAAATCATGCATGCAGAGTATTGTTCCCGATCTCCTTCGTAATATTTGCCGCGGTTGCTACGTATCGTCTGCGCCAACTGCAGAAAAAACCTGCTTATCCGGATGAATATACCAAAACATGGCAGTATTGGCTGAAACAGATGCTTCTGGGCTTGACGCTGGGTGGTTCACTTTACATGTTGTGGCTTCATACCACCACCATTGACGATTCCCTTTTGTCCCCTTTTTTCCTCAGCTATCTGTTTCAGAGTGTCGTGTTCCCACTGGCCATAGTCCTCAGTAACTATGAGCATACCCGGATCCGTGGGTCCTCAGGAACCCTCCTAATGTTTTACCTGATGTTCACGCTCCTTAACCTCGTGCGACTGCGCACCTGGAACCTGGTTAATCCTCACCCGTCTAATTCTCATGTCACGTGGGCCTTGGTGGGAACTACTGTAACGAACAGCCTGGCTTTCGCAGTGGAGCTGTGGCCCAAACCCAGCCACCAATACATGCTGGCTGGCGAAGACTTGGACTATGACTGTCCTGAAGAAAAGGCCAACATCTTTTCCCGGATCACCTTTTCATGGATGTCGTCTCTACTCGCCTTGGGTTACCAACGGGTTCTCACCTTGGACGATATGTGGGACTTGCCCCGAGATGTGCAGACCAAACCCGTCTCTGATCGGTTTCAACGGTTTTGGAAACGGGAACAGAGTAAGAGCAAACCTTCACTGGTAAAGGCCAGTATATATACCTTCGGGGGTCCCTTTGCCCTGGCTGCCATCTTTAAGTTGGGACAAGACATATTGGCTTTTGTGCAACCTCAGCTACTCGGGCATCTCTTACGGTTTATCCAGGATTACACTACCGAAGAGCGTCAACCCAATGCAAATGGTTACTTTATCGCCCTATCCATGTTTTTCACAGCTGTACTGCAAACAGGATTATTGCATCAATACTTCCAGCTGTGCATGATGACCGGCCTTCGGGTACGCGCTGGGTTGGTCACTGCCATTTATCGCAAGGCCCTGACACTTTCCAATTCCGCGCGTCAGCAGTTCACGGTGGGCGAAATCGTTAATCGTATGAGCGTGGATGCCCAGCGTTTGTCCGATTTGACCACTTACCTGCATATTGTCTGGAGTGGCTTTTTCCAAGTCTCCATGTGCCTCTACCTACTGTTCAACACACTTGGGTGGAGTGCATTTGCTGGAGTGGTGATCATGATCCTGTCCATCCCGATTAATGGGGTGATGGCGGGTCGCATGCGTAATCTGCAAAAGAAACAAATGAAGAACAAGGACGTACGTATCAAATTGATGGACGAAATCCTCAACGGCATCAAGGTGATCAAACTGTACGCGTGGGAAAAGGCCTTTTTGAACCGAGTCCACGATGTACGTAATGGACGGGAACTCCGCACTCTACGGGACTACGCCAAGCTCAACGCCTTTCAGTCGTTTCTTTTGACATGCATTCCCTTCCTAGTGAGCTTTTTCACATTTGGGGTGTACGCCCTTTTTGATAACCAGTCCCGAGGTTCATTGAGTGCTGATTTGATCTTTGTGTCTCTTTCCTTGTTGAATTTGCTACGGTTCCCATTGATGGCGCTACCCATGGTCATCAGTGCGGTGATTGAAGCATCAGTGGCTGTTGGTCGCATATCCGCTTTTTTGATGAGTGAAGAATTGGACCCTAATGCAGTGATGCATAAGAGTTATGTTCGTCGCACCCAGTACTACCCTGTGGCCAAAGGTAAAGCGTCCCAAAGTATCGGTAGTGCGGATTGCATGCCTGAGGTGAATCCTGTTATGGTGGAGATCAAGGGCGGCCAGTTTACCTGGTTAGACGACCAGTTGACACCCACATTGGATAACATTAATTTGGTCTGTCGCAAGGGCGAACTCATGGCGATAGTGGGTAAAGTAGGCAGTGGAAAGTCCTCCCTGGTGTCGGCCCTGTTGGGTGATATGCGCAGACTCGGAGGCGAGGCCACTGTATGTGGTCAAGTAGCCTATGTCTCGCAGCAGTCTTGGATTATGAATGCTACCTTGCGGGAAAACATCCTGTTTGGTCACCGGTACGAACCCGAATTTTACCAACGTACCATCAAGGCCTGTTCCTTGCAACAAGACTTGGACATGTTAGCCGCGGGTGACTTGACCGAAATCGGAGAAAAGGGTATCAATCTGTCGGGTGGTCAAAAGGCCCGTGTGTCATTGGCCCGCGCGGTGTATGCCCGGGCTGATGTGTACCTGTTGGATGATCCCCTGTCAGCTGTGGATGCACACGTAGGTCGGCATATCTTCAACCACGTACTGGGTCCCCAGGGTTTACTACGTACCAAGGCCCGTATCCTTGTAACCCACGCCGTGAAATTTTTACCCAAAGTGGACAAGATCGTTTTGCTCAAAAACGGTTGTATTTCCGAGCAGGGTGAGTACCAAACGTTAATGGAACGTAACGGGGACCTTACCCGTCTGATTCGTGACTTTGGCGAACCCAGCGAATCGGAAACAGTTACCCCAGCGGCTTCCACTACCATCTCGGAGGGAAGTACCCCGGAGGCGTCCACTCGAAACTCACCCTCCCTGACTCCCGACTTGCGATCCTCCCGTTCCCGTGAACAATTGCTGGGAACTAGTCCCAGTCATAGTTATTATCAGGACGATACCCCTATTGACCCAAACGACGCTGAACCGGTGGGTTGTCTGGGAGAATCGGAGGAAAGTTCCAAGCTTAGTAAACCCCTTATCGAAACCTGTGGCCGAAGTCTTCGACGGCCGTCCGTAGTATCTATTGGAGAACACCAGCGCCGCAAGAAAGGGTTGGGTGGGGAACACAACCTTATGACGATGGAGGAATCAGCCCATGGCAAGGTGAAATGGGATGTGTACCGTGCCTATGCCAAGGCGTGCTCTCCGCAGGCCCTAGCGTTTTATGCCCTGGCCGTGGTATTGATGAATTTCGCCAATGTGGGCGGCAGTGTCTGGTTGAAATACTGGAGTAATGCCAACGACAACGCTGGTCCCGAAGGCACCCCTTATAATATTTTTTATTTGTCGGTGTACGGAGCTCTGGGCTTGATCTCGTCTCTCGCTGCCATGGTGGTATCTATTGTGGTGTGGGTATTTTGTGCCATCCGGGCTGCCCGAACCACTCATGACACTATGCTACAGAATGTTATACGCTCCCCCATGTCCTTCTTTGATACCACACCCTTGGGTCGTATCGTGAATCGCTTTTCCAAGGACCAGTACACCATTGACGAGGTGCTACCTCGTTCCTTTACTAGTTACTTCCAGATCTTGGTGTCTCTGATGTCTGTAATGGCGGTGATCACGGTGTCTACCCCAGTTTTCCTGGTCATGTTTCTCCCCTTGGTGGCGGTGTACATCATAGTACAACGGTATTACCTGGCCACTTCACGGGAACTGAAACGTCTAGATTCCACCACTCGCTCGCCCATTTACGCGCACTTTCAAGAAACTCTTGGTGGAGTAACCACCATCCGGGCCTATCAACAAACTGACCGTTTTATGGCAGAGAACGAATCCAGACTGGAGCAGAACCTGCGGGCCTACTACCCTTATGTGTCCCTCAACCGGTGGTTGGCAGTACGTCTGGAAAGCATTGGGTCGTTCATTATCCTGGGAGCCAGTTTGTTATCCGTGATTACGCTGATTTATTTGGGTGGGACCGACGCAGGTTTGGTCGGGCTTTCAGTATCGTATTCGCTTAACATCACCCAGTCTCTCAACTGGTGCATCCGTCAATATTGTGAAATCGAAACCAACATTGTCTCGATGGAGCGAGTGAAGGAGTACTCAGAATTGCCCAGCGAGGCCCCAGATGTGATCCCGGACCAACGCCCTAGTGAGGAATGGCCCAGCGAAGGTACCGTCGACTTTACGGACTATGCTACTCGGTACCGTCCAGGATTAGACTTGGTCCTCAAAGGAGTGTCTTTCAACGTTAAACCCAAAGAAAAAATTGGTATTGTGGGTCGTACCGGTGCGGGTAAAAGTAGTCTGACCCTATCGCTTTTCCGTATCATTGAAGCGGCCGAAGGCCAGATTTCGATTGACGGCGTGGATATCTCCAAAATTGGTCTTTACGACCTGCGGTCGCGCTTGACCATTATCCCACAGGATCCGGTATTATTCACGGGAACCATCCGTGACAATTTGGACCCCTTTAATGCTCACGATGACGATGCCCTCTGGGCGGTTTTAGAAAGTTCACACCTTAAGGATTATGTGGTGAGCCTGCCCGATAAACTGGAACATGAGGTGCAGCAGGGCGGCGAAAATTTCTCAGTGGGTCAACGACAGCTGATTTGTCTGGCCCGGGCTTTACTCCGTCATACCAATGTCCTCATCATGGATGAAGCTACTGCTGCCATTGATGTGGAAACTGACAAATTGATCCAGGAAACTATCCGCCGAGAATTTGCTGATTGTACCATCTTAACCATTGCCCACCGTATCAATACGGTACTGGACAGCGACCGAATTGTCGTCATGGATGGCGGGCGTGTGGTAGAATTCGATACCCCACAGACATTGTTAGCGGACAAAGATTCGATTTTTTATGGCCTAGCTAATCACTCTTGAGCTCATTTTTCATTTTTCCTCTTCTGCTTTTGGGCGTTTTTTTGGTTTTGATATATTTCTCTTTACTTTCGTCTACAAATACATGGCCGCTTTAGGCCTCGCCATGGTTGGAGAATTTTTTAACGCGTTACTTTTCATTTGAAAAAGCAAGAAAGCGAACTAGGAAAACCGACGTCGCTAGAATTTCTTACCAGACACAGAGGGGCGCACATAAGTAAACGAGACAACTCAGTGATACAATACAACCACGTAATATTGGAAACTACAGAAGTGTGCTGCTGCACAAAGGGTACGATGAAAATTATCATCAGTACCCGAGATATTCCTGGAAAATCGGAACCCACCTGTCATTTATCACTAGTATGAGTGACATGTTTATTTCGTTCTATTTTTATCTATTGCAAAATGTATCATTGGGTTCAGAAAATTTGTTGTAAAAAAATTGGTGTAGTGTTTCGATTTTTTACTGCTATTTGTTAGGTTTCGACAGTATATTTAAATTTGTCAGAATCCTGTCCAAAATTCAAGGTCCACTCTTCAGTATTCAAAATAAAGTCGTACTTCACTCTAGTTTTCGTACAGTTCAGAATTTACTTAGTTCGAGCGAGTAGTATATTTTAGATATTGTGTTAGTCCACTCAAGTTCGCAGACTTGTTTTAATTGTGTTTTTCTTTGGGTAATTTCGAGTAATCAGAGCATTCAGATAGTCTAGTATATTGTGTAGTTTCATAAGATCGGGATCTACAGATCTAGTCCATTTGGGTGATTTTTTTCGACTATACAAAGATTTGGAGGAAAGAAATGTGCCAACTTTAACATGACCAATAGTGTTTCGTGAGAGACCCACTCAACTTCGGCGGATTTATCCCTATTTAGTCGAAATAAAACTACCCATTTATTTGAGAAATCTCGTAAGATTTTAGTCTAAAATTCTAGTAATTCTTTCGTAGGATTTCGTGAAATCTAGTTCATCTTTTTAGGGGGTAATTCTTTGACCTCAGATGTAGTCTGTTTCGAGTAGTAAGAGTGATTTGGGATATTGTATCCCAAAATTCCAATTCCAATTTTATTTCGATTATTGTGACAATTTTAGCGGTTTTTTTCAATCCGAAATTCTTAAGCAGTATCCTGAAATTTATATTAGTGAATGTAGTACATTTTTTAGTCTTTATTTCGTGGAATCTGGCCTTTACTATGGCGGAAGAAAGACGTTCTTCACAAAACCCATCCCGTAGGATGATCCAAGAACACACTACAGATGCTTACCCAAACATAAAAATGTCTCACCCCAAACACAAAGATGGCAAGTAGCTGAATCACCTTTAGATATGTGATGAGAGCTGAATCAGATCCTTCCCAGGGTTTCGTTTATCATTGTTTCATGATGGTAAATAGTGAAGTAATAACCCTGAGCTTTTGATACCTCCCTTTGGTTGCAATTTTACTTCTCTGTCATATTCTTGTTCGATTCGCATAATCTATACTGACGTTTATCTCCAGTAAATTCGCGTTAAAAGTTGTCTCGTATTTTAATGATATTTTTTTTCATTTACAGGTCACTTTTGATATACTGTATAGGTTTTCTGGCGTTGCATAGCAATGCATGGTTTCCTTCATAAGCTTGAGATGAGAGATAACACCAGTTTAACCGATGATCCTAACCAACATCACACACTTGCCCAATATGGGCATAATGCTGACCACCAGCGAAACTGGAACCCTGAAGTTATCCGTTTCCAGGATAGCCCGGTCGAAAACCTGCGGACAAGTCGAAAGCACCGCGGTGAATCATCCAGGGGAGGAGAACAAGAGGGATCCGCCCCTTACGGCTCCAGCGTTCATCGTACGCCTTCATGTCACATGCCCAACATCATCGGTGAAATCAGTGGGTCATCTTTTGGGGAGCCTACTACAGTAGACTATGATGACGCTGCCGACGAATACAATAGGTTAGATAATGCTTTTACCCGGCAGTCGGACAAGGGACGGCAAACCTCTAATAATTACGGACGAAACCTGGAAGAAGGGGGCGTACTCTACGAAATCCGGGAACATTTGGCCCAAAGGATAAGTAGCGCCGGACCTGTCCCATTTAAAGAATTAGGTATGTGTTGGGAGAACCTCTCAGTGTACGGGGAAAAGACGTCTCAGCAATACATCGAACATGTATATAGTCCTTTATTGCATTGGCTGGTCGAAGGTCCCCGTTTGGTGTGGTACATTGCCACTTGTCGTGGGTGGCCCAAGAGTCATAACGTGACGAAACAAATCATACATAATGTACAGGGGTACTGTCGCCCTGGGGAGATGTTATTGGTCCTGGGAAAACCGGGTGCCGGTTGTTCCACTCTATTACGGGTTTTAGGTAACCAACGTAAAACTTATACTGAAATTACCGGCGACGTGAGCTATGGCGGTATAACCCCCAAGGAGTTGCATAAGCACTACAAGGGGGAGGTTGTGTACAACGGCGAAGAGGATTCTCATTTTCCCACACTTACCGTGCGGAATACCATCGATTTTGCCCTCAAGATGAAAACCCCTAGCAGCAACGTAATGACTCACCGCAAGGCAATTCGGAAATCGGTAACCGATATGCTGATCTCCATGTTCGGTCTGCAAAACTGCGCTGATACCAAAGTGGGTAACGAAATGATTCGTGGGGTTTCCGGTGGTGAAAAGAAACGTACCAGTATTGCCGAACAGATAGCCACATCGGCGGCCATCACTATATGGGACGGTAGCACGCGAGGTCTTGATGCCTCCTCCGCCCTCGACTATGTACGCTCCTTGCGAATCGTGGCTGATCTGATGAATCGTACCACGGTGGTGACCCTCTACCAGGCGTCGGAAAACATTTACAATATTTTCGACAAGGTAATGGTCCTGGCTGATGGTCGTTGTATCTACTTTGGACCGGCTCAGGAAGCTAGAGATTATTTCCAAAGCTTGGGTTATACTTGTCCCGCACGACAGACCACCGCCGATTTTCTGACCGGTATCACCACTCGTACGGAGGCCCAAGTGACCCCCGGCATGGAAAATAAAGTACCGCGGACTCCCGAAGAATTCGAAAGGTCGTTCCGTCAGTCGCTGTCCTATTCTCGCCTACAAGAAAGGACCCGAGCCTACTGGGCAGAGCTAGAGGAGAATCGGCCCGATCAACAATTCCGTAGCCGTGTACAACAGCTTAAGATGGGTGCCTCCAAGAGCTATCGCCAAAAGTCACCGTACCAGACTACCTATGGGTTCCAGGTAATAGCCTGCTTGCGGCGTGAATGGCTCATCACCCTTGGTAACCCCGGTTTATTGATTTTCCGTATTTTATACATCTCATGTATGGCAGTGATCGTGGGTTCACTCTTTTACAAACTGCCCGATACTTCCGATGGGGCCTTTACTCGTGGTGGTGTACTATTCTTTGCCTTGCTATTCAATACGTTGGTAGCAAACTCGGAAATACCCAAGAGCTTTGGTGCCCGATCAATAATTTACAAGCAAAAATCGTTCGCGTTTTACCATCCCAGCGCTGTGTACATAGCCCAGCAGTTGATGGATATACCCATTACTATCGTACAGGTGGCCATTTTCTCCGGTATCCTTTATTGGATGTCCGGCCTGCAGTCCAATGCCGGTAAATTCATGATTTTCTGGTTCATCTTGCTGATGAATTGCCTATGTTTGACGTCGATGTTTCGGCTGATCGGTAACGCCTGTCCTGACTTGGACACGGCCCATATGGTAGCTGGTGTGATGCTACTCCTGTTCATTCTTATGACAGGCTATTTAATTCCACCGAGGTCGATGCGTGGGTATGTACTGTGGATTTACTGGATTAACCCTATTGCTTACGGTCTCAAGGCCCTGGTGAGCAATGAATTCTCCGGTCTCGTAATGCGCTGCGCTGGGAGCAACTTGGTACCGCGTGGCTTTCCCAAGTACAATAATTTGGCCAACCAAGTGTGTACCCTACCTGGTGCCCGTCCGGGTTCGGGCATTATCCGGGGGGAGGATTACATCTACCAGAGCTTCGGGTTTAACTGGCACCAAAAGTGGGTGGATATCGTTGCTGTGATTGCGTTTTACCTTTTCTATATCTTTCTGGCCTTGGTGGTGATGGAAACTATCGAGTGGGGGCATAGTGGGTACAGTACTAACGTTTTCAAACGGTCCCACCGCTTCAACTTTCGCTGCAAACGTCACACCAGCGCTTTCCACCCAACGGTTGGCCCGTCCAATGAACAAGGAAGCCAAACTGCCCCCACTTCCCAACAAGGTGATCAGGCCAAAACAGACACGACAGATCCTACTCGGCAAGAGAAACTAGGGGCCAAACGTAACCCTAACAGGGGAGAACGACACCAGTCGGTCACTGGGAAAGACGTACGCGGTCTGACATTGACCTGGCAGGATATCAATTACATAGCTCCCCTTCCCAAGCACGCCGGGGAAAAACATCTGTTACACAACATCTTCGGTTATGTGCGCCCCGGTGAAATGACGGCCCTTATGGGAGCGAGCGGTGCCGGTAAAACTACGCTATTGGACGTCTTGTCTCAGCGTAAAAACGTTGGACGAATTGAAGGGGATATATTGCTCAACGGGGAAACCCTCACCCCGACCTTCCGTCGCCATACTGGTTATTGTGAACAAGCGGATATTCATAATCCTTATACCACCGTCCGCGAGGCTCTTCAATTTAGCGCCTACATGCGTCAACCTTCCCATGTGAGCAAAGTAGAAAAGAACCGGTTGGTGGAACGGGTAATCCAACTCATGGAAATGGAAGATATCGCCGAGGCTCAGGTGGGTAGCATAGATTCGGGAATCGGACTATCGACGGAGGAGCGCAAACGTTTGACTATCGGGGTGGAACTGGTGGCCAAACCCAAGGTTTTGTTTTTGGATGAACCCACATCGGGACTGGACGCCCAGGCCTCTTTCAGTATCGTTCGCTTTATTCGTAAACTGGCTGCAGAGGGCGAAACGGTACTGTGCACCATTCATCAACCCAGTTCCCTCTTGTTTGAACATTTTGACCGCTTATTATTACTGGCCCCGGGAGGTTATACCGTGTACTTTGGTGAGCTGGGTCATAACTGCGAAACCTTGATCAATTATTTCGAATCCAACGGAGCCACGAAATGTCCTGAAACGGCCAACCCTGCCGAGTACATTCTGGATGTCATTGGCAGCAAAAGGACCATTGACTGGCCCCAGGTATGGCGTAACTCCGCTCAAGCTCGCGCGGAACACGAACACTTGGCCAATCTAGTGGCCCAAGTACAGGAAGAAGCCAAGGACCACCAGAACATCAGTGCCGATGATCGCAAGGAATTTGCTCTAAATTACTTTGGCCAGTGCCGCTATGTGTTACAAAGAATTTTTGTGTCCTACTGGAGAGACCCGAATTATAACATGAACCGCATTCTACTGCAGACGTTCAGTGGTTTTATAGTGGGGGTTACATTTGTACAACTCACGGACAGTACTACTGACCTCCAAAACCGAGTATTTGCCATTTTTCAGACCTCGGTATTGGGTATTCTGGTTATTAACCAGGTGGAGCCCCAGTTGATCAAGTACCGCACCTGGTTTACCCGAGAGGAAGCCAGCGGTTTTTACGACTGGCGGGCGTTTGCCACTGGGATGGTGCTGGCAGAGCTTCCTTATGTAATCCTCAGCTCCTCTTGCTTCTTTGGTATATTCTACTTTTCCGTGGGTCTCAGTGGGATCGGAAACCGAATCGCCTATTTTTATATCATGTACAACGCCTTGACTATCTTCGCCATGTTGTTCGGCCAGGCCGTGGCGTCGTGGACCCCAAACGATGTGGTGGCCTCGATGGTGAACCCAATTCCTGCCTCCTTTATGGCCCTGTTTAGCGGGGTCACAATTCCCTACGCAGAAATGCCCACCTTTTGGAGGCGTTGGATGTACTGGGTTGACCCTTACCATTACGTGATTGAAGGAATCCTCGTCAATGACCTGTTCCAACAACCGGTCGTGTGTACCCAACGGGAGTTCTTTGCATTTGAGCCACCTAACGGACACGATTGCATGGAGTATACCCAAGAATTTTTGGAAAAGTTCAGAGGATACTTGCAGAACCCCACCGCTACCAGTAATTGTTTGTACTGTCCCTACAAACATGGGCAGGATTACTATGAAGTGTTCCTAGATTGGAGTTTCGCCCACCGTTATCGTAATTTTTGTATCATGGTCGGTTTTTGCGTATTCAATTTATTGGTGATGCTGCTAGGGGTTAAGTTCTACAGGTCCAATAAGCGGTAGCAAGGTCGTAAATATCACTCAGGGAAGGTGGTGCAATTAATACAACATTTGAGTGATTTTTTTCAACTATATAGAGATTTGGTGTAAAAAAATGTACCAACTAAAATATAAGCAATAGGATTTTGTGAGAGACCCATTCATCTTCGGCGGATTTTTCGACTATATGGGTGATTTTTTTTTCACTATATAGGGAAAAATCCACCAGCGTTGAGTGGCTCTCATAAAATCCTATTGGTTATGTTGTGGTTGGTACATTTTTTCCTCCAAATCTCTTTATAGTCGAAAGAAAACTGCCCATAGTGGTATGGGTAGTTTTTTTTCGACTATATAGTGAAAAATCCACCGAAGTTGAATGGGTCTCTCACAAAATCCTATTGCTTATATTTTAGTTAGTACATTTTTAGCTCCGAATCTCTATATAGACGAAAAAAATCACCTGTATGTGTTGCCACCAACAGTAAATACTGGTGTAGTTTCAACAGATAACCAAATCCACCAGTTACCAGCAAATTAAAAGTGCTAGTCATAATTTAACACAAAGCATGTTCTGAGGTTGTTGTAAAGTGCATAAACCACAAACTCTACTTTTGAGAGTACTGTAAAAGTTGTATCTCTGATAATTTCTAATTTATCCACATACCATTCACTACATATTTTAACCATCTATTGTAATACACCATTATACTCTCACTACCTACATATTCTTACAGTATCTTAGTGGGGGAGGGAAGTGGCGTAATCGAAGGATGATATTTTCCAGTGAGAGGAGTGGTTATACTTCTCGTGTAACCAATGTGATACCACTAGGGTGTCCTTTTCTCTGGACACCCTTGTCTCTTCCTTTCTGTTCATGGTTAGTAATGGCGAATATAAGGGGAGTGGCCACATAGCCCACTTATTCCTTTCCGTGAGTTGTTGAGCTTAGGTACCACTGTCATATTGACTGATGCAAAGATTGGTGTTGGCAGAAATGTTGGTATGCCATAGTTGGGCCCAGCTTAAATTACCAAAAGAAGCACCCTTTTCTCTCTGTATGTACCCCAACTGAATGAACGCCCCATTAAACCCTCAATGGAATAAATGGTGCTATGTGATGTCCCTGTCATAAGAAGAAAAGCAAAGGGGAATATATGTCCAGTCTGCAGTTTTGGCACCTGGCTGCTTATATAAACCCCTGTTATCCTCTATTGGCATGCTTTATTTCTTCTGTGAACATTGTCAGACTCCCTTTTTTTCCTTTTGCTTACAAATTCTTCATCCTCGGCTTTCACCCATTGCACTTATTAAAGTGTGCCTTCAGTGACTGTTGATTCACTACGTTTTCCCTGTGTCACCTTACCATGAAGTTTTTCACCTTTACAGTGGGCTTGCTGAGTATTGTCTCATTGGGTGTGGCAGGAAGAGGAAGCGAGCCACATCATCCATACCATCCAACTCCGGAAGTGAATGAGTTTTCTGTTGGTGACTTACTCCACTGGGTATATCCTCGCTTCACTCAGTTGTATGACCATTATATTTTCATTTGTGGCCAGGGAAATTTGAAGGAAATTACTTTCGAATATTATCAAAATATGGTTAGTGCTACGGAACATTTAGGTGGAAACGTTTACTGTTATTTCTTTGGGGTTGTGAACAATAGAAATGATGCATATCATTTTTTTCCAAAAATTAAGGTTTCCCATTTTATCTATTCAACTGATGATTACATCAGCGTCACTCAACGTTTATCTGAAGATGGCTCAGCATTTAATTATGTATCATATTCTGTTCCCAATTCAAACTGAGCATGTTAATCTCCATGTTTTCCATCTCCATCAGTAATTCACCTCACATGATTTTCTTCGCCACTTCTATATTAAGGCTAGCTTTCCCTCAAGGATAGCAGAGCATGTTAATATTTGGCTGTTGTCCATCTTTAGACATAGCCTATGTCACGTGGGTGGCTACTGCTTGCGTCATCCACTGGTATATAGTTCACACACTGAGTGCTCACACTTGGATTCCAGCTCTTCCAAAATTAGTTTATCCTATAGTACTTACATAGTGTTTATATGTCTTATGACATTAGTATTAGTTCAATCCAATGTTTATTAAAGGCTATTAG
>JAOPJG010000669.1:0-18716 GCA_027478255.1 Dispira simplex | reverse complement strand
TTTCTCACCATAGCAAGGCCCATATGGATGAGCTTGGACTCCAACTACTTAAAGCACCACCCTACTCTCCTGACCTTACACCATGTGACTTTTGGTTTTTCCCACATATCAAGAAAAAGCTGGAGGGTAGAGTCTTTGACAATGATGATGAGGTTATAGGGGCATATAATGAAGTCCTTGGTTTCCTCCAATGAAGTGACTTCCACAGGTGTTTTGATGAGTGGTTCAAGAGGGTGCACACAGTATTTGACAATGATGGTAATTATTATAAATAAAATCTGTTTCTTATGCAGATCTCAAGAAACTTTTGTATGAATTTGATACCATTATGATAAAATCACTGCATCTCAACCACACAGAGACAAGCCACCATGATATCACCTGTCAATCAAAGCATCATATCTGCCATTTACCAAAATGTGGCATGTTTCTGTTCCCCACCCACTGTCATTGTATTAACAAGTCATAAGCTGTGGGAAAAGCAGTCCTAGCAGAGTACTGTGTTGGCCTTCACCATGTGTTTGTTAAAAAGGTCATATTATTCTTGTACTTGACTTTTACTGGAACAGGCAGAATGAAAACTGTAATTGTCTGAAAAAAAGAATGAAAAAGTTGGTGTACAAAGTCAGTTTATGTCAAGCAAAGGCAGCTACCCAATTTATATCATTTGATATGGTTGTTAATCCCCCCCCCCACCCCTCCAAGCCTTAGAATATAAACACAACACTTCATCAACAATTTATAAAAAGTGACATAGTTGATAAACTTTATAAATACAGCAAATGAATGTAAGAAAAAAAAGTAACCTGATAAATCCTTGTTCAATGGAATGGCAAATGTATAATATGACATTGTGGAATAAGAATATAAAGGAGGGCCCGCACTTTGGTGGAATGTGTATCAAAATCCGTCAGTGCAGAGGTGGCATCCATAAGACACAGACATACCTTGTCTCCCAAAAAGTATTTTGAAATCAGAAAGTGAAATTGAAATAAAGGATTGTGATAAGAGAGGTTTTTTTATGCAAACTATAGTAAAGCCCCACCCTATTTTGATCTCTTTCAAATCCATCAACAAGTCATAAATAAAGTGGTAAAAGTCAAAGATTCCTATATAGCACACACCTATTCGCCTGAACAATGACAATATAAATATGTAAACGTGCCGCTGGACAAGCTAAATAAAATAAAACAACAAATGAATAGTCACCATAGATAAAAGAAAAACAGTTATAGTCAATAATAACTGACATAGTGGGGAGAATGAAAGAATGCCCTGTTTCTTTGGATGGTTAAAAGCTGGATTATGAATCTACTAGTTCTCCCGCTTGTCATATACATTCTTGTTTGTTCACCATAGCAAATAAGGTGCGAGGAAACCCCAATGTACGACTTTACCTTATACCTGCAGGGTACAGCTTTGATAAAACGGAGAGAAACAACCACAGTAAAATCAAGCGAATAAAATTATAGTCCTACCAAAAGAATCTCACATTCCCCTCGACATCGGTGTGTTCATAAGACCTGGGAAGCCTTCTTCTTCCGGTTACGCGGGGGAGTAACGGCGTTATTGTTGTAATTGGCACCGTAAATAAACCGTTTCTTCTCGGCCGGTTTTAAGATTTGAAAAGAGCACATGAGCGTTTCGTCGATGCTCATCATGGCACCGGCGTTGTCGAATTCCCCACAATAATTTGGCGCGGAAAACAATGTCACTAATTGACGCTTGGCAAAAAACTCGTAGCCATCTTCCACCACTTGATGTGCCCGACAGATGAGATCCATATCGTGTCGTTCTAAAAACCGTTTCACTACGTCAGGACCAAAGGTATAGGATACCCCACGGTCGTTTTCACTCCAACCCACTACGGCCTTGTCAGGATCCGACCATAGGAGATCACATAGTAATCCCGTGTCGGGTACATCCGTGGGTCGCATCACACGACGAACTTGGTCCATACTCTGAAGCTCTGGTGAGAGGCCACCGTGCATGCAAAAGATCTTTTCGTCAATCACCGCGGCAATTGGAAGACAATTGAAACAGTCAATGAAGACTTTCCAGAGTTTGATGTTGTAGCGTCGTTTGCATTCGTCGTAGAATCCGTATATCCGGTTGATATTAGCGCACTCATGATTCCCCCGAAGGATAAAGAAATTTTCCGGGTACTTAATTTTGTAGGCTAATAGCAAACAAATGGTCTCGAGGGACTGCTTGCCACGATCGACGTAATCCCCCAGGAAGAGGTAGTTGGCATCCGGTGGGAAACCACCGTATTCAAACAGCCGTAGCAGGTCATAGTACTGGCCGTGGATATCACCGCAAATCTTGATGGGTGCCTCCAACTCTAGTAAAATTGGTTGGGTGATAAAGATTTCGCGCGACATCGTGCAGAGCCATCTAATTTCCTTTTCCAAGAGTTGTACTTGCTTTCCAGGACGAGAACCACGAACTGTTGTATTGGATAACAAGGAGAGTAGAGATTAGTTCACCATCAATCAGGAACAAACCACAGTGAATTCTGGATTAGTATGGAGCCTTTATGGGGGAGTAGATATAAAGGCATCGGACGCATTGTGGAACTAGAAGAAAGATGCCCAACAAGGATGAATAATAGACCAGAGGCAACTGTGGTCATATACGGCGCATGCTCACTAGCTTACGTAACGCGTTCAATGAAACAGAGTTGGGGCATTTTCATGTTTACTTTGGATAAAGAAACAGAAAAGACTGACAGTATAACTGTAGAGGACTTGGAATACCCTCTGCCTTGCAAGGATTAAGACCAACTGACCGCGGGAGGAACCCGTCCTTTATACCAGCATAGCCCAGTGTAGATGACCAATTAAGGACGCAAGATCGTCGCAAACAAATCACTAAAAAAAATACACTTGGCCACTGTCACTACATGCCCATCACTGCTTATGGTCTGTACATGTGCGGTTATTTGAAATAGCCCTAGACCGGCTAACGATAAATAACGAGCAAAAGACCAGGGCTTGCAGCACTTCCGCAGATACACCACGCACATCCCATCGATGAATAAGTCTTCTAAGGTGACTTGATACGGTAGAATAAACCTGAGGTGACTAGATCGGATCGTCACATATCCTGATACAAAAGAAGCAGGTACAGGAGCCGTTACTGGACGAGATGGAGGAGAGGGGCTTACCTTCGAGAAGCCGGGTGATGATATGGTCAACGTCGGGAGTTATGTCATCTGCCATGGTAAAGGTGGCGAAAGGCGGTTCCAAAAAATAAGAACGAACGAGATTACAACTAAACAAGCAAAAAAATATTAAAAAAAAAGTGGATGGAATTGTAAAAAAAAAAAGGAGAGAAATATTGGAAACGATAAAGTAAGTGGTAGCTCTAGGAGTACCAATAAAATAAAATAATTGGGAAACATAAACAAAGCAAGTGTAAAAAAAGCGAGAGAGCAGTAAAAGAAAAATTAGGGGAAAGGGGGCGACGAAGCCAAGTGATAAACCCTCACTGCGAAAACGGACACTCCTCTGAAAAAACAAACTAAGCTGTTAAAGGGCTAAGGAGAGAGTTGCACACAAGAGATGGTTTTTTTTAAAGGTGAGAACAAAAAAAACATTATTGACAAGGAGAGAATCTACCGCTACGAGAAAAAACAAGGCACTTGGAAAATAGCCACTCTTTCGGGAATTACATAATTAAAATAAGATAAAAAAATAGAAACCAAAACAAACGGACGTTGTAATTCGACCATATAGAAAACCCTCTGAAAAAAAAACTTAATTGTGGGCACACAGTCACTTTTCTACTCACTCACAAACACGCCAACCGTGCCATTAAGTGAGGACCATTGCAACTCAGACCATCCGTGTCAAAGATTGACCACACTGCCCGTCATGTGCCCCGACGTTATGGGCCATTTCATCCATTCTTCCCCGCCATCCGCAACGTGCACTACAGTCTTTGTTATTATTAAAGAAAAATGAATTGCTAATGCAAGCAAGGACAGCAGCAGTCAGAGCACAATACAAGCGTATTCTTTTTTTTTTTTTTGGGGGGGGGTAATAACTATAAATTTATTGGTCACACATTCACTTTGTATACCGACTAAACAACCAGTGTTCTTCATTAATCTTCTGTCTAACTAGATCCATTTAGCAGCCTACACATACCACCGATGATTTTAGGTTTACTCTATAAATCCCAACAGATTCGGCTATTTTTCCGTAGCCTCTATAAAAGAACGGTGTAATTCCATCAGTTGGGTCACAATCTTGGCCTCGATTTCTAGACCAGGATTTTGTAGGCATTCCTCCTCGCTCAGATGGATAACAAAGTCACGTTCTGGTGTAATAAATGTCACTGTGCGTTTACGAGTGGTTAGCAAATTGCCAATGACCACTTGATGGCCATAGCGGGTCAGGGCGTGCTTGGCCTTGGGAATCAGCAGGTCGGGATCGGTTTCCAGCTGGCGGCGACAACATCACGTTGAAATCAAGGATAATGGGAGAGTGAGTATAGTGCCATCACACATCGTTCCCATTGATAAAGACTAACATTGAGGGCTATCCAGCCAAGGCACAACCACGATGTAAACATATCAATTCACGAATTCCCATGGTCAACTAAACACACCGAGGTCAAGAGTAGCATGAAGAGTCTGCTGACCGGGACATTTTTTAGTCACCAAAACTTACTTTGAAGGACACGATAAAGCTACGCGGAGCCCATTCGTATACCAAAGGCCGTAGAAATTTAGGCACCTGGTCCATTGTTAAAGTAAGCCCGCCTTCAGCCGATTGGATCTTGTGTTCGACCATTTTCTGCGCTGGAATAAAAAAATCACTCACAGCCGCCGCCAAATAACACATGATACGTGGACCCAATCTCGACAAACACCGCGTGGCCGAGCGCAACAAAAACAAATAGTCCGACAGGGTCGTAAACGTAACCATCAACAACCGTCGCTCTTGCAATGCGTCTTGGTATTTGGACACCGCTTGACGCATATTGGCTTGGTGGTCTGGTTTAATTTTAACCTCGTGGGTGTCCGGATCCACCATCAAATAGTCCAATAAAGTACCCCTGGTCGGCTGCGTCGTCAAAGCCACCGGTCCGAAATGTCGGGCAAAAGGTTGCAGGCTGCGTTCCCTATGCATAAAAATAACCGCGTAGCCCTGTTTGATAAAATACTCTGCAGAAGCCGCCCCACGCGTTCCAGCGCTGAAATTATCAATGAACCGAACCGTTTGGTTTTCCAACGGTACAATGGTACCCCCACTCGTTATCAGCACCACCGGACAGTTGCTAAGGGCCTGGTGGTATTGTACGAATTCCTCAATCAGAGCCTCGTTGTCTGGTAAATTGGGCGGAGTGGGGTTCATGATGAAGTAGGTGTCCGGGTCAATCTGTTCAAAAGGGCGACTTTCCAATACCGACTGACAACCCGTGGGTGTACGACTACCGCCTTGTTTACAAGGTGCGGGCGGAAGAGTTTCCGGATGTGGCGTCGGTATGCTATGGTTCATCCTTCCTGTTGTTCACCGTTTGTAAATGCCAAGCAGTTACACGTATCACACAATTAGCGGTATACAGGGTGCTTCACATAAATAAGATAGAAATGCGTAAAAATACGCTTTTAAAACAATAGAAAAAAAAAGTATAATGGAGTAAGACACAGTACGCGAAGGGGGGTTTATTCGAAGCGGTAGAATTTAGGAGCCAAACTGTTGCGGGTAAACCAAACCACCAAAAACAGGGCACATGGTGCAAGCTTATTATCGCATGATAGGATGGTGCTCAAACCCATCGTCAGTCTGTCTCGTCCGCCAAAAACGGGTTTGATTGGGGATGATAATGTCAAGTTTCCCACCAAAGGAAATGATAAATATATGGGACCAGTTCAGATTGCTAAATAAGTATTACTTGCTTCTCTATTTGGGTAATGGTGGCTTTAATAGAGCAAACTGATGTAATGTTAAAAAATCTCATTTTAAATACTAAAGGCTTTTGTATTATATTAGTAACTGAACTATCAAAGAGACGATGATATCCCCCACCCAGTGGAAGGGATAATTCGACTCACACTCACAAAAAAGGGGTGCCTTTTTTTATTGCAAAACCCACAATCCAAATTTTATCCATGCTTACACACCACATCCAGACACCCCAAAGGCGCATTGTGAAAAAAAAAAGTATATTTAAAAGAGTTTTTTTTTTAAAAAAAAAAAATCAACAGCTCATCCCAACAAAGTAACTAAACCCATTAGATCACTACCAAAATTCTAAACACGGGGAATGGCACCAATGTTACCAATACCCACGCTAGTGGGTTTCGATTTCAACAACGACTGGGCTGCCGCCTGGACATCCTTGGCGGATAACGTGTCCAAGGTAGCCAGGGAATCCTGCAAAGACGCAGCCTGGGCGTTAAACACTTGATTTTCTAACTGGGCAACCTGACCTTCCAAGGTGCCCTGGGCCGCGGCCAAGGTAAACTTGACACGGTTCACGGCTTGTTGCAAAAGGTCACCAGTGGGGCCCGATTCCGCCAATTTCTGGAAATGGGACTGCGTGGCGTTAACGGCTTCGGTCAACTGGGCTCCGTTTTGGGGAGCCTGGACGTACACACCCACCAAACCGGCGTCGGAATAAGCCAGTTGGAAACTTTGCATTTGGATGCCGTGGCCGAGATTCTGTGCTGAGAGGGCCAACAACGAGTGACCATTACCCCATTTAGTGCAGGGGGAACCACCCAATACACCGCATAGCACCTGGTGGGCCAGCAGATCACGGGCACTGTTGACACCACTGCTCTGGTACGCCAAGGCAAATTGCGTCTGACCGCTGGGCCCTTCCAACAGAGCCTGTCCACCGACGTATTCGGTAGCCGAAGATTCTAAACCCGCACCACCCTGGGCGGTAAATTGTTTGGCAAACACGTCCGCGACCAACCCACTCAACTGTTCGTGGTCCACGTTAACCCCCACCAAAGCCAACTGCGACGGAACAAACGCCTGCTTAGCAAACTGTTCCAACCCATCATGGGCCACCGTGTTATACGGACTAGCGTAGAGAGAATTACCCAATCCTCGGTTGAAAGCGACACGGTGCAATTCATCAAACAGACGAATTTTGCTATTAGCCCGTGCGGCCAAGGTTTCCCCCACCACCTGGGGCTGGGCATCCCTGAATTCATAATCCGTAAAACGAGTTTCAAAAGCCACATTGGCCAACACGTCCGCAAAGTAGGGCACATCCTCCTTAAAACACTGGGCAGTGTAAACCTGGTGTTCACGACCCAATGTCGACGACAATACCCCACCTTGATTTTCCGCTTCCCGGATAATACGGAATGCGGAACGACTTTTCGTGTTTTTAAAGGCAAAGCTTTTCAAAAAATGGGCCACCCCAGCCTGACCGTTAGGTTCATAACGGGAACCAGCTTTAACTACCAAAGATATCGACGCTATCGGAGAAGCCGAACCCGTGGATGCCGTAGCCACACGGAAACCCGGGTTCACCTGGGTGAGTTGGGCACCCGAAGTGGCTGCCGTGGCCAAGGTACGTGAGTAACGGGCTACACGGGCAGTGGGCAATGTCGTTCGCAGCATGATGTAGGGTCTTGCGATCTGTTTTGAATCCATACAGCAAAGAATGCCATGGCGGTCGTAATAATCATATATAAAACAACGGAGTTAGACTCTATTGAATTTGTTTAATCCTCTCCTCCCCCTCCCTCATCCATTAGCGAAACGCTATCCAGCATAGTGAGAAAGAGGTATAATAAAACATTATTATAGTTGGGCTGCATGCCTGCAAAACTAGCTCGGAATCCCTGTGATCGAATTGCTATTCTACTTACCCTGTAAAGAATTGGTTACTGTAAATAAGTAGAGTGGGATCAGTCTAGACGAAGCAAAAGAGTCACAAAGAATGTAAAAATTAACTTGAATGTAAACGTCAAGTAATAAGTGAATTCGTACTTGTCAACAGCGAGACAGCGATCGAATGCAACACAGAGGTCCGCCGTTCCTAATGGTAGTGGAGAGGGTTGCAATAAGCAGTGTTGGGTTTGGCCTTGGGCTTATGTGGTATGGATACTTTTTGACAACTAGTGACACCAGTAGCCCAGCTTTATGGTTCAAATTACTAATGGTGGTGGTCTTCTGCTCAACAATACAAGCCCACTGCAGTTGGCTTTGGGTAAGGTATAATCCGCGCCAACTCCGTTGGGGCAACGACCCTATTAGTACTATATCAGGTGATTCATTAATTATGTCACGTGAATTTGACAACGGACCCACCTGACATATTCCATTAATGTGATTAAAAGGGTTGTACAACTTGTCAGACCTTTGATTGTTGGGTTAAGTTACAATACTTTTGGGCTTACGAGGTGGTGGTTGGTAGTGTTCGCTTTCGGAAAAAATGAGGGAAGAATGGTTGTTTGCAGGGGTAATATCCATCACTGGATGGTTCATTACATTACGCCCTTGTACTCCTCAAGAGTAGCACTCCGACACGGAAAAACCTCCGTTGTGGAAGGTTTTTATTTATTTCACCTGCTTGAATACAGTAACTGTGCAAAGCGGGCAGCAGGTCAAAAGTTTTAGATATTCGCTTCACCTACTTGTTCCCAAGGTATGGTTTCAAAGGGTGGATGAGGAGCTAGTACTCCCTAAAGCTTGGACCCTGTAGCTACTCGCAGGGCCACGTTTTCTAAACCTTGAAGAGAATCATAAACTACTTGAATAAACTCAATCCAAAAGTTAAGTAAATTCCGATGGGAACTCTCTTAAATTTCCTGTAGCAAAACATCGATAGTTCGGGATATTGGGGTTTATTTTAGGCCGAATTGCCCAATCACTATGTAAGGGGGAGTTTAAAGTAAATGGAATGTGCTTTTAATCTAGTACACTGCGAGTATGTGGGTTTTTTCCGACGTAAACTGTGGAACGAATATCAATTTTTTCCTATCCGCACCTGGCTATGTATTCAAACACTGATGATTCATTAATTTACAATCCTACCTTTCGAGTTCAGTTGGGTATTATACAGTTCACCAATCAACCAAAGGCGAATGGCAACATGTGCACAGAGAAGGCAGCGGCACCTGCTGTCTTAAGAAAGATACAGCGGTATTCACAGGCTATACTCTCTCCTAGTGTTTCGTTTCCAGTTTAAAATACGTAGGCATGGCGTTGCAACAGCCACGCCATCCACGCATAGATAAATGTACTATTTCTGAACACATCCGGCCTTATCAACGTATCCCTCGCATGGTTTTTCCCTACCCCTATCATCTCGGATTGTGAGGTAATCCAAACCACAGAGAAACAAAAAAAAAGAGAACGCCATAATCAATACCTGCATTACTGTAATCTTTATTTCTGTGTATTTATTTGAGAGAATGTGAGAAAGAGAATGTCCAATGTCTCGAATGAAGTCTTCTCACAAAGGTTACATCCGTCCCTCCCTCCTCACTTCTCCCCACTATAAATACTGAATGAACATACACCTTATCAGTCCTGACTCATAAGCAAATCTTACTTTGGACGAATTCCTCCCCTTTTTTTTCTTATTCTTCAAGGTAGCACACATAACTCTTTCACAACTTGGATATTCCTCGCTATACTTTTTCTCTTTACTATTTTTGTTATCTTTGGAAACTTCATGCGGCTCTATCGCGGCATTCCTCAATACCTGTAATTTGTTCTCTGCTTTGTTTATTTCCAACCACACTTCAAAACATACGTTTTTCACACAAACTCATACCCAACCGTCCCCTCTCCTACTCGCCTTGTTCTCACCATGTCGTCCGATCGTTCTTCGTTCCAAAACAATAAAGGCGCTTTCACTTACGACGACTTGCGCGTTGAAGAATACGATCCGCTGATTCCGCCTCAGATATTACAAGTGGAGATTCCCGCCCCGGAAGCGTCTATCAACACTATTATCCAAGGTCGGTTGGACTGCGGAAAGATTCTCCGCGGCGAGGACGACCGTTTGATTGTAGTGGTAGGACCTTGCTCTATCCATGACGTGGAGGCCGCCAAAGAATACGGCGCGTTGTTGAAACAAGCCCAGGAGCAGTATCAGCAGGAATTGGTGATTGTGATGCGGGCCTATTTTGAAAAACCCCGGACTACTGTGGGCTGGAAGGGTCTTATTAATGACCCTGATTTGGATGGATCGTTCCAAATTAACAAGGGTTTACGCGTGGCTCGTAAACTATTGTGCGATTTAACCGCCCTGGGTATCCCAGTGGGGTGTGAACTGCTGGACACTATTTCACCCCAATTTATCGGTGATTTGATCTCGTGGGGGGCCATCGGAGCCCGTACTACCGAAAGTCAACTGCATCGGGAACTGGCATCGGGGGTGTCGTTCCCCGTAGGGTTCAAAAATGGAACCGATGGGAATGCCGGGATTGCCATCGACGCCATTCGTGCGGCCGCCCACCCTCATCACTTTTTGGGTGTAACCAAGCAAGGTTTGGCGGCCATTACCAACACCACCGGTAACGATCTCTGCCATATTATTCTTCGGGGCGGTAACAGCGGACCCAATTATGAAAAGGAGTGGGTGGCCAACATTAAGGAGCAGCTGATCAAGGCCAAGTTGCAACCGAGTATTATGGTGGATTGCAGCCACGGCAACAGTCGAAAAATTCATACCAACCAACCCCTCGTGGCCCAGGATGTGGCTAACCAAATTTCGGCGGGTGAATCTAGTATCATCGGGCTTATGATCGAAAGTAACCACCAAGAAGGGCGCCAGGATATCCCCAGCGTTGAACAAGGGGGTCCGAAAGCACTCAAGTACGGGCAGAGTGTTACTGATGCTTGTGTGTCCTGGGAGCAAACCCAACCCATGTTTGAATGCTTGGCCAAAGCGGTACGTCAACGTCGTGCGCTAAATACCCGACAATAACTGAAATCGCTTTTCGTTTATATTAATTCACGGATAATTTATTTCCGCATATCTTGCAATCGGCCTTGTCAAACAGAAGCGATGAGTGTTTGTGTGTAAGAGGGGAGTGCACACCTGCTTACTTACCTTAATTCCCTGCATTAGAGTGTCATTTTTGATATTCATTCTTTAGTTCATGTGGATATTTTATGGACCTTGACTTTTTATTTTATTCTCTAACCCTCACTTACATTTTCATTAAAACTCTCCTGGATTACAAACTAACCCTGGACAGAGAACAAATCAGTTCCAATATTTCCTACTAGACGGAAGTATTTCTAGCTAATGAAGTATTGGAACACATCCACATTTAGAATTGTGGTTAACATTTATTCTGTCGTGGACCGCACTATCTTCAGGTTGTCGCTACGACGACCACCACAGCGAGTGGCACTGATGACTTCTAAATTACTATGGAATTTCTGGATGGTCTGATTAATACCATCCCACGGGTCAAGCATGGTAGTAGCTGAGTGATCGTATACATGAACAAGGTGCGCCATCATACGGGTAATTGTGTACCGGGAATCACCAGGATAATAAACCAATGTGTAGTAAGTGGTAGTTGGAAATTCTTTGTCACAATGTACCATCCAAGATGTGAGAACCTGCTCTTTCGATTAAGAGCTGAGGCAGATCATTACGATTCCAAATTTTGGACCCCATCCTGGTCTTACCCAAGTTATTGTCCTGATAATTCTGAGTGGTGACGCTATGGCTGAGGGGTACGATTTTTTTTAACCTTTGTATATCTTTTCAGCGCATCATTGATGTATCCTTTAAACTCGCTGGCCGATGGGAGGTCGGGCGAAGGATTAAAAGGGTACCCGGGAAAGTCTTGTGGGAGAATGACCTTGAGCAGCTTGGAGGAACTCTCCGTTTCGCCAGTTAAAGGTTGGTAGACCCTTTGTGTAATGTTAAGGTTAACATCGGAGATAATAACTTTCCATGAACTACCAGACTGGGGCATTGATGATTAACCTTGGTTACAATGTTTTTACTGGAAATATACCTGCCATACGGCTCATTTGGACGGAGGAAAAACGGACCTACGTTTCCAGACGACGATGTTCCATAGGATTGGATTTGAATACCTCTTTGGGCAGTCAGGATTCCCCCTTGAGGGGGATAAGGAGCAATTTTTCGACGTACACATCGGAATAGTAAGCAATGGGTGGTTGCATATTTTCCAGTAAGACTTTGGACTCTGTAGGATAAAATATTCAGCCGTGCGACTAAAGTCAAGGCATCACTTCCCCACGCGATAACTACTAATAGGGTAAAAGCAAGGTGCTAATTAACAAACCCTGCCATTGTGTTTCACGCTTTGGGTACTTTCTAAAGCAGTTGACAATATTGACAAGAGGGGTATTTAATGTCGCAGTAATAAAAAAATTAGAGTGATGAGTAACAGCAGCGAAACCAACGAAAAAATAGTATAAAAGAACCCCGGATATGTGTTTGAAGGAAGTCATGGTGTGATATGGCTGTAGCGGTGTCTAATACATAGGTAAACAAAGTACCGGATTATACAACTCACCATTCTCGCTTCACTGGATATCTGGAAAATTTATTATGTTGGTGCAGGCAGTGCTTGACGGATGGGAAAAAGGGGGAGTGTAACCTCGAGGAGTATACCTGGGTAACACCAATTTCGAGCAGTGGTTACCTGCCCTGTGCCAATTGAAAAAGGGAGGGAAGTAGGTGGCCACATATGCCTAACGAAAAACGACATGCAGTGCGTATGAGTGTGTATCATCCTCAGATGAGATTGTACTGATATTCTTCAGCGGATCACTCTACGGCGTATGTCAATTTTAACGTTGTATAAACGGCAACGGTTTTATACTGAAACAACACGAAAAGAAATGACGTGTTCCATTACTTTTTTTGCGAAATAAGGTTGCATTTCATGAAAACTTCCGTTCGCTGATATCGCATATCTCTAATACCAGTGTCCAATTATGTCCATCTTGCTTTAAAATGTTACCGAGCTCTCTAAACGGCCACTTTTATCAACTGTCGCCCACACCTAGGTTGGGGTTATCATTATTAACAGATATTTCCACACCTAACAGGTGACCTGTTTTTAACAAGTGGAGGGCATTTGGGATCTTTTTTTCGTGTATCACAGCACACGACAATGGATTGGTCTTGCCTTTTTCCTATTTCTAATTCCCATTGGGCCCAACGTCCATTTCCAGATGGAATCATTGAGCTGTACAACTTGTTTTCACCACTGTATAACGGACACGGAAAGGAGTAGACGATAGATAAAATGGTCCCATCGCACTCGCCGACATTGTACAAACCTCCCGAAATGTGCTATCAGGTAGCTTTATTCATGATCTTCCAGTGTCAACGGATATATCGCCTAATTTGATACTCTATGTTTTTAGCTGTTGGTACAGTAGAACGAACACCACCCATGCTTTTATAAACCCAGAAAAATTTGATGGGATTGGTCGTGTAATCGTTTAAGATAAAGGCCCGCTGATGAAAACATTCGTTACAGGGGAACTAAAATTTACCAGCCCTGAACCAATTGGACTCAGCATAGTCCCCACCATATCCCTTGGTCTATCTTTCATTCTGGTAGTAGAGAACCTTCCCCGTGCGTGTAACGTTATTGTAACCACATGAGTTACCCAATGCATCTTTCGTGTTCGTTGACTTTCACTTAGGGCAAACATATACGATAGGAAATCGGCAGTTTATCGGTCACACGTTGGGGATTATGGAATAAAGTCAACAAAAAGGTGGACATTTCATAAAAATCATAGTAAACATTTTACACACTCCGACCCCTTACCGTATTGACCTATAATCTGTGACAGTTATTTCAGCCAATTTTTTCGCTGTATAATTATACGCTATGGGGTGGAATCCATTGCGTTTTTGGTCTCCTGTGACGCTCTTCTAGTGTGGAAAGGTTATCTTCGGTAGCTACATCCATGGGCCTGAAAAGAAAGAAGTAAGATCCGGTAAGAATGGGTGTATATAGCTCTTCCGTTATGTTAAGACATGCTAATAATTGTCTGTAGTACTATTGTATCAAATGGTGACTAATTCTTTTTTTTACTGCAGCTGAAATACACAACCCAAAAACAGCGCCCTTATGCAAGAAATAAAAAAGCATGGAGTAGTGTGGATTGTCGTTTTCACCATTCCTCTTCTACAGTAAGGTTAAGGTACATCCCGGATTGAAAATGTCAACCCCGTACTACAAACAGCTCTAACCACATAATTTTACTGAAGCATAGCTTTCGTAAGAACTAGCATGTATGTGATGGTAAACCTTAAAGTACATAATACCTTAAATTCCTACCTAGAATTTCTACAATGTCTATATTTTCTGGAGTTTCTTATTTATAGTGATGAAATATGTGGTTGTCTGTGTCATCTCTCGAAGATGGTAACGTGGTGGAAAACGAAAAGAAACGATCACCACTCAAAACTCTACATTTCGAAAGTATTTTTTACACGTGACCATTTTGGCCCACAATTTTTTTTTTTTGATGAGGAAAAAAAAAACACAAAATCTGACAATGGCAAGCAACTAGCTAAATCAGCAATTCCTGGACATTACAATTTTTTTTCTTAGGGTATATACTAATGGCTGGGTTATAAGCATTATAAATAAGAACATTTAACTAATTTGAAATCCATGTTATTATACCGGGGCGCTTTGCTACGTTTTTCTCATTGCTGTCGGTTCACTTATCTGTCGCCGTCCCCTGTTACCACCAGTTTACCTTATCTCCGAGCTTTCGCAATGTCTGCCTCTCCCACAGGCCTCCCAACGACCGAACCTGGCCCAGTTTCTCGGCAAGGCTCACCGGCGGCGATCACCCCCGTGCCTTCGGATATTGTCAATTCACCTGAACCAATCTCTGCTGATCCCGATATCCCGGCTCCAGTGGAGAGTACCGAGCAAGACAGTGACTCCCACACAAAAGTGTTGCTCAAAAATATTCCCAAGAATTTCAACAACGACAAAATCTTGACAGTGTTTCAAGAGCATGGACTTACGGGCGTAAAAGTGGTCGGATCCAAGAGGGGGTCGACCAAGACATTGGTGTGCCTGGAGAAGAACACGGCGCACGATGCAATTCGTTTGATTCGGCGCGGATTGTTGGGAAACGCCAAACGGGTTCGGGCTCGTATTCTTAACAAGCACGATTTTGTCCAGCGACGGATTCTAGAAAATGAGGAAAGGGAAAAGGCCGAGGGGCCCCTTACACCGGAGGAAATGGAAAAACGCATTTCCGATAAAACAACCCCGTTGTGGAAGGAACCGTACGAGAAACAACTCAAAGTTAAGCACCAGGTGTTTTCTAAACTCATGAACCATCTGACCGGTTTATTGTTAAAATCGGCACCCAGGGAAACCCAGAATTCCCACTTTGGCTGGATGATGGATTACATCCAGCAGGCAAACGACGCTCAGGAGGAATCTCTGCAAGAAGTCTTACGCCAACGTTACCAAGCTTACCAAGAACAGAACATTCCCATTCCACCGTTTATGCTACATAAATTTCCTAAGCAGCTGGCCGAGATTGCCGGACCGAATCTTCCTATGAACGAAGAGCAGCCAGAAGAGACATCCATGGAAACGGAGGATGGTGTTACCACTAACAAAATTCCGGAGGACCCGACATGGAAGGAAAAGTACCAGGTCATTCATGCGCAATACCCTTTGCCACCCCGAGTTAATACTCCCTGCCTGGTATTGCCCACGGTGGCCTCGCCGGTACACACCGGTTACCGTAACAAGTGCGAGTTTACATTCGGTGTGACTCCCAATGGTGAACCCGATCTAGGATTTATGTTGGGTAATTTTAGCAGCGGTGTGACTCGGGTAGCCAATGCAGACCACTGTTTGCACGTTCACCCCCGGGCGGTTCAGTTAGTCCAAAAGATGCGTGACTATGTAAGTAATGTATCTCCCCATCCAGTCTACAATCAAATAGAGCGGGTAGGGGTATGGCGTTTGTTTGTTACCCGCACCCAAGCGTCGGGAGAAGATATGGTAATTGTTCAGTACAACCCGACGAACCTCTCCGACGAAGAACAACAAACCATCCAAGAGGACCTAAAACGCTTGTTTTCCACGTCCGAGGCAGACTTTGTGCCGGTAACCTCCCTGTACATCCAGGAGACGCCCGATCAAACCAACGGGATCTCGCAAAAAAGCCCTATTGTGCTATTAGCTGGTGCTCCATTAATCCATGAAAAATTGCTTGACACCCAATTCCAAATTTCACCCCACTCGTTTTTCCAAGTGAACACTTTGGGCGCCGAGCGGCTGTACTCCATTGTGAGGGATTGGGCCATGGGCAAACCCTCACCGTTGGTCACCTCCACGACGGAGGGTACTACCGACTCCGTACTGTCCAATGGATCGGAGGATATCCTACTGGATTTGTGCTGTGGCACGGGTACCATCGGTATTTTAATGGCCAAATACTTCCGACAGGTGATCGGCATCGAACTGATACCCCAAGCGGTGGAGGATGCCAACACCAATGCGACCGCCAAGGGTATCACCAATGCCAAATTTATCGCTGGTCCTGTCGAAAAATTATTGGGTTCCCAACTCCAGCAATTAAAAACGGACGGCGTCATTATGGACACGTCGTCAGTAGTGGCCGTTCTGGATCCACCGCGTAATGGGGTGAATAACAAAGTACTGGCCGCTATCCGAGAATGTCCGGCCATCCGTCGGGTCGTTTTTGTAGCCTGTGACTTCAAGCAGTCCATGAAGAATATTGTGGACCTCTGTCGTCCTCCGTCCAACCGGTACCCGGGCACTGCGTTTTGTTGTACACAAGCGGTGCCCGTGGATCTCTTCCCTCATACTAATGCTTGTGAATTGGTCATTGAACTGGTTCGTGTGTCCCCTAAGGCCGAAACACCGGACGTAGTGATGTTGCAATGATTAAGGATAATGGGTCTGGGTAATCCTTTTTCAGTTCTTTAAAAAATTGGAGATGCATATTTTTGATTTCTAAATATCCTTCCTCATCCCTTGCTATGTGATTTTTTTGGGCTGCATTATATAAATCATTATCGTTTTTTATGGTTTTCAGTTTAACTATTTTTGTCGTTTTATAAAATTGTGTCTATTTTTAAGCCACTATGCGATTCTCTTGGTGAAAAGCCCTGCGCTGATCCATATTCAAAAATAAAGAAAAAAAAAACTTTGGAAAAAGTACATTTTACTATGTGGGTGGGGTTTTGTAATTATTATTTTTTTTTGGCTCACAGCTGCTCCTGGTTTTTTTATCGGTTCTTTGAATTTTAACTTGCAAGTTTTGTTTAGTGTTAACAATGGCCGATGCGAACAAAATGAAATCCGGTAAACGTAAACATCGCCACCCGTCGAGCGAACCCAGCCACACAAAGCCCAAACGGCAAAAGGTACCTGAACGAGATGCCGCTAAAACCCCAGAGCCTACCGAAACCCAAACGACACCCAACGGCATTACTTATACTGTAGTCACCAGCACCAAACATGAGCAATTGGTGCGCGCCGGGGCATTGGTTTTAATCAAAGGAATATACAAGGTGACCAACAAACAATTGTGCGAAGCCCTGGACAGCCATGGTGTCCGCAATGTCCATTGGTTTCGTTCTAAATCGGTACCGGCAGGAAACCTGGTATGCCCCGATCGAACCGTGGCTAATCAGGTATGGGATTTGATTCGACACGGTCAATTGGGTATTCCCAAGGTAACTGCCCGTGTCAAGAGCAAGTTGGAAGTCCAAAACTGGAACAAGAAAGTTGTCAAGGGACAGGCCCGCGTACAGGCACGTTTAGAACACTCCACTGAACGGGTCAGTGAGCAGGCTACCCCGTTAATAGCTTAGTGCTACGCTGAACAATTGACTATCAAGTACGGATTTTTTACGCGGGGGTATGTGAAATATTTACCACGATGGTGCAGCTAATCTCGCCTAAGAAGGAACGACTGCCCCATTTATCATGAATGGTGGACTACCGTATGTCGAACAGACCGAAGTACAGAGATTATTATTCAATGGTCCTACCCCACTTCTAAGGTTAAAGAGGTGGATATTCCTGCTGAACTCATGCCTCGCGTGTTCAATTATCTGTGTAATTTTTTTAACTCTATAATAAAATATTTGAGAATGATAAATGAGTTTCTTACAAAATCCTATTGGTTAAATTGTCCACAAGTAATGGAGGCGTTTTCTTCAACCTGCATCGCTGTTCGCTTATCCAACGTGTTCTTTGTGTTACGGACTAAAGGACGATTTGCCCGATCTAACCATACCACCAGGCCAAACGTTTGCTAGTGATGCCTTACATTGTGTGCGAACCATGCCCGTTTACGTAAATATTGCTACTCCTGAGTACTTCGTGGTATTGCAGTTGACACATCTGCCTTTGCAAGTTTCCCAGTAAACCAGTTTTTTTTTCTTACTTTGGAATTTCGTAGTTCTCATATATTTTATCCCCACTATTATTATTTTTCCAAGGTTTATTCATGGTAAAGGAGTGACTGCCTTTCGTATACTTCGGCGTTGGTAAATATCATCTTGTTAAATTTCATTAAAATTAGCCATGCAACCTATTTTTGAGTTAAATATTACAAGGGTGCAAATATATTCCTTCCAATCCAATATTAAATTAGACCGCCAGACCTTATTGCATGATGTTACGCCCTAAACCCAGCGTACACTGAAGTTGGAGGATCAAGGCAGATCTGCCATTGTTCCCCTCTTAGGCAGGC
>JAOPJG010000668.1:0-18720 GCA_027478255.1 Dispira simplex | reverse complement strand
TCTTGGAAATTAGGTGTAGGAGATGTATGCTAAAATAGCCGTAATCCCAGATATCTAAATTGACATTATCTAGTGACTTACTATCAACTTAACAGAGCAAGGGCGAATTATGATTGTTACGCGGTATATATCGAGCAGGTCAGCCATCCCGTATGACTAGCAAAAATGCAATTTAGTGAGAAGGCACCCCCACCCAATTGTGGCGGGGGAAAGCATAAGCAACGAGTACTTCAGGCTGATCCAACTACTAATCATCACACCAAATCATCTCTTTCATGTGAAAAAAGTGGATACCCCCGGCACAATAAAATGTACATTTTCCCTGGCTCAGTATCAATTGACGTCCCTGCAGTTCAAGCTGGTGACAGCTATAGTAACCCAACCCTCCTCCCAAAAAAAAGACCAAGATATCTTGACCGGGTTTAGACCTTGTTTTCACGTACACTGCTGTGTCCCTAGTGTCTCGGTTTTCTTCGCTTGCTTATTATTATTGTCTCACCGCGTAACGTACTTATTGTGTTGATTCTAAACGCAAATTACTACCACTGTGACTATTTCCCAACTTCCACTTTCCCCCGGTGCTTATCTATTCAACTATTTATCTCCCACCTCGTTTCAGTTTTCGTTGCGTTTCTCTTCATGGTTGGCTACCATGGCAGACGAAAAGGTGACCGGTTCGTGGAAAACCTCAACTTGGGGTCGCAAAGATGTAAAACGCATACTGGCCAGTTTAAAAACGTACCCAACTCCCGTACTAGACCGTCTGGTACGGTACTTAGCCACCATGTCCGGAACCGACAAGACCCTCATGCTAATTCAATACGCTTCGAAGCTGGTAGAATGGTACGCCCTGCGCACTAAACGGTTGGGACTGGCCAGCGCTACCACGAAATTGGCCACGCCCATTGGCAATTGCCGCATGATGCTACGATTTACGGGGTTGGTGTTTATGCTACAGTACATGCAAGCCATAGAGGGGTCACCGTTGGCCACCCCACGTTTACAATGGTTGGCCCGATTTGAAAACCTTTGTAATGTACTTTACTACCCTTTGGAACATGGTTACTGGTTAGGAGCCCACCGTATCTTACCAGGGATAACTTCTGAACGGGCTAATACATTGTCCTTGTGGTCATGTCGGGCGTGGGCCATGTATACAGTGTTGCATTTTGTGACGTTGTGGGAGGAATATCGTCAGTTGGGTGTGCGTCGTCGGGCAATTTTGGTGGATAAAAATCAGGCTGACCCTACCTATTTTCAGGCGCAGTTGGAGCAGTGTGAACGCCAAAAAAGGCAGTGGAGTTTGGCATTACTTACCAATACAGCCTATTTTCCGTTGGCTATTCATTGGTCTCTACGTCATTCACGGTTCCCGGACTGGGCCGTTGGTGTCTGTGGCACCATTGCTGCATTGGCTCAGCTGGCCCAAGGGTGGTCGTCTTTGTCATGAATATTATCCCTGATATGGGACTATTAGTAATCTCTGGCATTTCTCGGATTATTTATTTATATTGCGTATTAACTGTTAACCACTCATGCCCTCTCCTCCCAAATAACGTATATAATATTCGTAAAGTAATTGATATTATCAGTTGCTACAAAACCCCTGAAATACTCATATAAGAACCACGCTTTTTTAATAATAATTACCTTTATTGTCAAGTACTGTGTACACCCTCTTGAACCACTCATCAAAACATCTGTGAAAATCACTTCGTTGGAGGGAACCAAGGACCATTATATACCCCTATAATCTCATCATCACTGTCAAAGACTCTACCCTCCAGCTTTTTCTTGATATGTGGGAATTACCAAAAGTCACATGGTGCAAGGTCAGGGGAGTAGGGTGGTGCTTTAAGCAGTTGGAGTCCAAGCTCATCCATGTGGGCCTTGCTATAGTGAGAAACATGAGGCCTTGTATTATCCTGGTGGAGGATGATTTGGGAAGTGGGTGACTTTGGATGTGCTATTTGCCATTCTTTAACCATTGGTTTGACACAACTCTCTATGTAATAGGAATTATTGGCCGTAGTGTCATTAGTATTGAAAACAGTATAAGATATGATCACTTTATTGAGGAGCACAGTCCATTTAAAATTTAGTAATTTTATGTTCCACCATGGCTAAGCAGGGATGGGGTCATGCTGACCTTGGTGTTCTGGCATCCATACCTTTCGACCAGTGCCAGTCTGGGGGTTATTAAGGTAAATCCAGGTTTCATCACACGCCATGATATTATTCACGAGAGAGCTGGTTGGTTTCTGAAAATTGTCAAGGAAATTGAGGCAAAAGGTTTTGCAGTCACTCTGCAACTCCGACGTTAGGGAATGGGGAACCCAAGTACTAAGGTATGAATGGTAATGCAACTGGTTGTGGAGGACATTCCAAACATTCCTCACAGAAGTCTTCACCTCCCACGCAAGCACATTCAGGGTCACGAATGGGTCTTTGTTAACTAGCCGTTCGATGGTGCCACTTTTATATTCATAGGTCTCATTGGAAGGACGTCCCGTGCAGTGTTCATATTCTAATGACAAATGGCCAGTCTTGAATTTGTTATACCAACGGCACTGTCACATACAAAGGATAACCTTGTCCGTAATAACCCTGCAAAATTTGGTGGATTTCGGTTGGGCTTTGGCCGAGTTCAAAAAAATGCCCAAATGTGGTGCCGAATTAAGGTTGGGGTAATGGTGGGCATGGGACATGTGACTTGGGTGAATGGGACATGGTAAATGAGTTTTAAATTAGCATAACTCAACGAAAACAAAAGATAGAAAGATAAGACCAAAACGTGTATGTTCCTATTAGCAAGGGCTAACAGCATAAAGAAAGGGGAAGAAAAAATATCACCTATTTACCCCTGAGTTTTAGGAATTTTGTATCGTACTAATATTATTACCTATTAGAAAACTATCGCATTACCAACCCCGAGGAAACTGATGATATCACTATGGATGTGATCACGGACGATGTGGTAAAACTTGCCACTGTGTTAGGTTATCACGAATATATCAGTGATATTCTCCACTTGCAACTACTCCAAAAATGACAACACAACAACCTACTCGGTTCGGCTTACCTGGCTTATGGAGCTGGCAATAAGGAAGGTCTCAAAGTCATCCTAAATTTTCTTAAGTGTGACAAAGGTCGGATCTCCAGAGCAAATGTACTGCCATCACCGAGTATGACGAGAGTAGTGTTGATAAGTCCTTTGAAGACCAGCTCTCCCTTTCGCTCGGCATATTTCCCCAAGGTCTATATGAGTGAGTTTACCGGTTGTATTTACTTTTAATGATAAAACCGTTGGACAGGTTTTGGCGCAACTGTTGAAACACACTTGGGTAGCGTATAGACCCGTGCTGTACTCAGTCTGAGGAGTTTTTGAGAGCAACCTTTTCGTTTTACAAACTATTATTGATCAAAACCTAATTAACTTAGCCTAGTAAATATTGGTAAGCAGAAAACATTGTATTGCTGATACTCTTTAGTAGGATAGACTTGAATAAATATATATGTATGTATTAAAAAATAGGGAGGCATTAGTAAAATAGTCTGCAAATTAGCCGTAATTAGTGGTTGTTGGGCAACAAATACTTCAATACGAGCCAGAACACGTCCAACTAACGCCAACTAATAAAAACATATGGAAAAAAAGGAGGAAAAAGTTTTCAAAAACGCGGATAAACCTGACCATGATGCCCAGAAAACAAGAACGACCAAACCACGCTAGTACTTCACTGATAACGGTTACCAGCATTGCTAAACAAAATCTGCTTGGATCGTTTGGATTTTTTGCCTTTTTTACCTTCACTAGGCTTGGTAGAACCTTGTTCTCCTGCTGTGGTGAGCTTGGTCACTTCGCGCATCCAGGAAGGGTCCGATCGGGAAGTACTCTCTAATCCTGTGGGCCGAATCAATGTATGGCTTTCTTTACGGGACAACGACGTCGTAATACTCTTGGGATGGTCCCCACGCTTAGACGGCACCGTAAAATCAAAAGATTCCTCTAGGTAATCATATCCGGTGTGCTCTAGTTCATCTCCACTGGACGACAAGGTGGCCAGCAACTGACTGTACTCTTCGTCAAGCTGAACGTCGCCATCTTCCTTCGGAGAGGACTCTAGAGTATGGTCGTGAATCGCCTGGTGGTGGGCACGTAGCACGTCGTAAGCGTCGCATATTGCATCATCATCTACAGTCTCGGCTAAGGCAAGGTTACTGTGAGCAAATTTAGAGTTTGCCGTGGGACGAGCTACCAGACCGGGTTTCGGCCTGGAGAGATCACTGGTTGAACAAGCACTGATCGAAGGAAATTGTGTAACGTCATATATGAAATCGGAAGGTTCCACCTGCGGTTGGTGGGAAGCGGTCGCGATGGCTTCGGCAAAAGATAAACCTGGATTGGACCCTGGAGATTCCAAAGTGGACATGTCTTCTGAAGGACTATTACCATTCACACTTTGGGTTGCATCCCTTGAAACAATGTCTGATGGTTGTTGTGCACCATTACCTACGCTACCCAAAGATTGACTCTGCTGGATAGTAGGGAAAGCCATGGCATCCATAGCTGATGGAGGTAGGGTGCTTCCTCCGTTCTGCAAATGTAGTAAATCGCCAAACGCACCATGATCCATACCATACCTTTCTGCCTTTCTTTGCTGTTGCAATCTAACCTCGGCGAGTTTGGCTTCCTGTTTTTCATGCACCAGTTTGGCCAATTGCCGCTCTCGGCGACGTTCCAGAGTGGACGCAAACGCTTCGTAACATTCAGTGGAAATCAACCCTTGGAGATCCACTTGAACGAACACCAAATCACAACCCAATGGTAGATGGCTCAGGTATTTACAGCGCCGACGTAAGTCTTCCGTCATGGTTGTTTCTTCCTTCCACTGTACCATCAAGGTTAGATTGGATGGTAACGGTTGACCGCGCTGTTCTTTAAATTCATACTGGATAACACGCCAATCTAGAGGGTGTAAGTAAATGTGTTGCCCATCATCCGCTTGGTAGTAAAAGTGGACCTCCTCGTCTTGATCAATAGCGCCCAAATTTTTCACCTGGGTAACCCTGTCGCATGTAGAACTACTGGTGGTGGCAGTCAACTCTGCGGATAGCGAAGATTGTCGTCCCTCCCTTCGGCTCGCAAGTTCTTGGAAATTAGCCGGGGTAGCCGCTAAGGTATCAATACGACTTTGGACATCTCGTAGACACACTTCCAGAGTAGAAATCAGAACAGTGTCACCCAAGGACTGGCTTTCGGCTAAATTCTCCCTTAAAGCCTCTTGATCACGTTGCATTTCTTCCAACATATAACTCGGCGAGGCCAACAATAACTTGGAAAACGTGAGGGCAGATGGAGTAAAATCCCATGGAATGGGAGCTGAATGATCGGTAACCAGACCGAGGTGACCCACAATGCGTGACGAATCCCAGGGTTCCGTAAGAATGGAACGCGGATGACGTTGTACCAAACGTAAGGTAAGTGGTTCGTTTAAAGCAAGTGCCTCGTCATCGGCGGTCTGCGCTTCTATAAAAGGTCTTGTAGAAGAAGGCGGAAGGTACCACACGTTCCACGCACGGGCACTACGCAGGTCCCGGAGATAGATCGGATCCCAACAAATAGGGCATTTCTTCCAGGTCCGTCGTCGTTCCTGTTCTGCTGCATCCGGCGTGGTAGCCGTAGAAGTATGGAGATAACGAGTGACACACGGCAGACAGTAGACATGTCCACACTTGGTAACCCTTGGGGCCACCGGTGTCATCAAACAAATAGGGCACGTCAACGGCTGGTGGGTGGCAATAAGCACCTGTTCGACGTCCTCCCATGGAATGGGTACGTCAGGGTCCACGCAATACACCGTGTAGTCACCCCTGGGATTGAGCAAAAACCGATAATTGGCGTTGATAAACCTTTCCTTACGGTAAGGTTCGTAGTTAGTTTTTTGTCGTAGGCGACGACGTCGGACCTGAAGGTCACTACTCCCCGCCGGAGGTTGACGAGCCGGTAGACTAAAGTTGAGCAAATGGTTTAACGATTGCACATTACGCCGGTTACCACGCGACTTTGCCTTTCCTTTGGCCGAAGTAGAGGATGCCAACTCGGGAGCACTGAGGAAAGGATATTCCGTATCGGTAGATGTGAACTGCTGCTGCTGATGAGGCTTTACGGGCTGCTTAGCTTTTCTAGGGAATGCCTTGTCCCGACTGGGGCTGGATTCCGCTCCACGTTGAGCGATCCCCATTGGAGAACGTTGACGGACAGGACTTGGGGTTGGCACATCGGAGCCATAGTTATTAATATTGGGCTGGGTTAAAACAGAAGATACACGAGGTTGGGAAGAACTTTTGGTATTTTTGGGTACAAAGACGGGTGCGTTTACATTCATTGCTGGGGAAGCCCCGGTGTGGAAACTGGAACAAGGGTAAGCAGCAATTCACTAAAGGCTAGACTAACGGGTAGATCTAGCAGTGCTATTTTGCTGACAACGGGTGTGACAAGGTTTGGTGAATACTTAACAAGAGCGCCAAGATTCATATGTAGTTGGTACTAATTCATAAAATAGGAACTGAAACACCCTTGGGGCTTTAGGCATACAGATACCAGATCAATGGAACGTATTGATAGAGAGTGACAGTCAGGGAATGGTGACAAGAATGTGAAAAAAATGATACCAGATAACTAAATATGAGGATATACAACAATCGGAAGGGGCAGAATATGAAAACACAATAGAAGCAACTTAGACCATTGGTAGTCGCTTAAAGGGTGAGTAAAAGACGAAAAGTAACCAAAAGTTACTATACCATCAATTGGGACAAAAATACCAAAAGAAAAGTAAATGACGGAAAGCAGATTACAAAAGAAAGTGTGAAACTAGTCTAAGGCGTAGCACCAAACCCAGCCTATTTCTGTGTAGGGTATATGACAAAAATCCCGGCACAAGACAGGACAAAGTTGAGGGCGCCACAGGCGGAACCAGTAAATACTCTTCTCATTTAAACAGGACAAGGGAGTAGATGATATTGGGTCTTATTGCTTACTCTCCAAAGACATATAATTTCTTCTGTTCTTGTTCATAAAGGCATGGGCTGTCACCACGAATGTTTCGGACAATGAGCTTTGAGCTGACGAAAGAGTCAACCTCGCTCATATATTGACCGGTTTAAAGCGGTTCCCACTCTGACGTGCTCTTTGGAGGAGCATAGTGTCAAAATAGGTTGGGTCACTCTGGACGCTTTTTGGAACCCTCTTTCGCTGGGACGACGCGGATTTCACAATGTGAAAATGAGTCACGAGAACAAAAGAGGGCTTGAATTGACGTCGGAATTAATATTCGTAAGGTACTAGATTAAAGGCAAAGGACATTCACTTTTCAACAAAATGACTCAATGGGTGGTCATCACCGGTGTACTTGTGGGATTTTATTCCCCGATTGCCAATCCACTTGCTATAATTTACCAAGCAATTGGTTGAGCTGCATTTATGTCCAACTAGAGTTACTCTGGCCTCACTAACCCATTTCCATTTTATCTTTTTTTAAATGAATGTGAGAATAGCCGAACTGTATCCAACGATAATGGCCTCCTGAAAGTTTCGAGTAGCTTTCAAGAGGTAGTAAATTAGCTGGAAGGGTTGAAGAATTGCTTCAACAACGCCTACGATCGATCTCGCACCATCCTCGGGTGTAATAGCCATTCGTGACATCATTTTCAAGGAATTAATTCCTTCGCAATGTTACACGGGGTATAGGTGGTGCATTCAACTTTAAAGAGCATCCGTGTTCGCTTTCGTGCAGATACATAAATTACATGGCTCCATTTCCTTTGTACTTGTGGGATTTTCCTCTGGAAACGAAAATAAAAGTCGACAACTTCAAGGGTTTGTTTTCCGCATAAATGGCAAGTAGAACCCGTGGATGTGACAAGTTTTGAGGCCTGTCGAGTGAGTTACTCGCAAGGTGTAATGCAGAACGTGGGTTTCGGTTGACTCAATCCCCTAGGCTCACCTCAATCGAGGTCGTGATGGGTCTAGGAAAAAAAGCCATCAAAAGATCCAAACTTTATCTGCGTACCACCGCTGTCTATATCCGGGTGTGATATATATGAAATTACCCATCCTTGATGACAAGGTATGTACGACTTGTAAAGAAAACCTTTTCACCGGCCAATACCGAAGTGTAGACATAGACTTAGGAGTCCCCGTCGATCGCTTGTGGGACGATTTTTTTTCCATACCATCCACCTCACAACACTGGACTTAATTTTTCCTAGTGTAAAAATGTATTACAATTTTTCCCTTACTCAATCGATTAAACCCATTTTTATTGTTTATATGCTTTACATCCTCGAAAATGTACCTGAGGTATGAGATACCGCAACCGACTACAGAGTATCCAAAGGAAATGGACGCACCATCGAAATCAGGTACCAATTATAGCCTTATGCCGGTTCGGCTTTTTCCACTTTCATTCCCAAAGGAAAATTGAGTAAAAAAAACCCCTAACCAAGTTGTTCTGTCGCAAGAACAACAAATGACTGGCCGTACAGCTGGGAGTTCGTCTTGTGAAGAAATCCCGTCTAAGCCAGTAACAATGTAACATCGCGATACAAAAAATATTACATCAAGGAAACTAACGTATTACATGTTTAACAAGGGCATTTATAGGGTATATACCGATCGTCGGGGTGTAGAGTATATGCCACTGATGAAATTGTGGGATAAAACTGGGCTTAATTCATAACATCGTAGACTTTGTCAATGAAAATGCAAAGCGAGACAGACGAACATTGGGTATGTGATATCATACGGACCGTTATCCTGGCAAGAGAATGGACAAGATATCGAGGATACGCGTTTAAAGGCCGATAACTGTACAGATATATCTATTATTACTAATACAAATCGACAATCAAGCCAAGGTGTTACCATGGAAAAAATGACAATAAACATTGGTGGGTGGATGACTCGAAATGCCTATTATGCTTGTGTTCAGAAAAAAAACGAATATTCTAACCGGAGTTGTGATAATTAATATGTACAAAAATGAATCGTAGAATCACGAGTGAAGAACTATTATTTCCCCAATTTGGCCTCTAGTTCCATAAAGGCTTGAAGTGAGGCTTGAGCGGGGGATGGTGGAGGTGCACTATCGCTGTTCAACGTAGCCAAAGGATTACGCCCTTGATCAGCCGACACAACCGCTGCCAACTGTTGAACTTTGGGCGGTAGAGGAAGGTTAGCCTTCTGGTAGAGTTGCTGAATGTTAGTTAGTTTGGTTTGAAACTCGTAAAGGTCATCGTTGTAAATATCCCATACGCAGCGTGCACAGCCGCTCATGCAACACATGTCGTCGGTAGGGAGTTCCGGTGTGGGTGGCAATTCGGTCACCAATTGTGCTAATTGTTCTGGTGTGGGTAAACCGACGTCTGGTTCGTGGAGTGCATCACTTTGGGATTCAGTTTCGACTGGATTCGCCGTTACCGTATCTGAATGAGCGAAAAGGGAATTACTAAAACTACAAATAGCATGGCTTGGAAATACTCGGCGTCGGGCATAGCCCCTGCGAAGAACTGTTGGTATCATATTTTGCATCTCTTCGAAAATATGCAGAAAGTAAAAAACAATTGGGTCTGCTAGTGATTTAGAAACAAGGGAAGGAAAAATAGAGACAAGGCAAAACATTCAAAATGAACTGGTAATAGACAAGTAAATGGCTATAAATACGTGTAACAAGTGACATACACGTCAGCTAGATTTTGTTGTACATATTGTAACCTGTCTCGTTCAGTTGTTAGATAAGGGGGATTATTCGACCAATAGTTCATATCAACTTGGGACACTATTTATTATCGCCTTATGAACAAAAACTGTGATTAGTAGTTATAGCTGCTGACCAATGTACTAGAATACCTCCCTTTAAAGGTTTATGTATAAATTATTATAGCCACAAGTCATGTTGGAGTGGTTGGCCTCGCACCAGAGTAATGGTTGTTTCGCTTCGGTGCACCAACACCTTATGAATGGACTCGATAGCTTGGGTGGCATCAACCATCTGAGAGCCAATCAATCAGTAAGCAAGACATAGGGTCACTTTTAACGACGTTAGTGTAACTATCTCTACCTAGAAACACTGTAGTCCTCCTCATCAATGTATAAACTACTTTTATGAAATTTTAGGTGACATATAGCACGTTACTTACCACCCACGTCGGCTCATGGAGTTGCAGAAAGAGCTCCCGGACTTTGGCTTGCATGGTAACCTTTTCGTAGCGCTCTTCTCCGAATCCACCCCGTTTCATACTTTCTTCGACTGGCATGTCCAGGAAAAGCGTGAGATCGGGGCTTAATAAACCCCGGTCGGGATTTTTACACCATTCCAAATCCAATCCCTAGTAAAAATATGGTTTACCCAGCCGTAAGATATTATCAAAGTAAGCAGCAATCGAGATGTTACGTAGCGGATTAGTAACACATATCGTAGATATTGGGCGGGAATGAACTTTTCCGTTCTTTCCGTGCTTTCTTTGGTTTCTGTAATTTCGAGTAGAGTGAAAACAAAGTGATAGCCATTCATCCTAGAACTTACTTTGGCAGCAGAAAAGGCCACTCCAGAGTAGGCATACCGATCCACCACTAATGTCGTACCCGCGGATAAATGTTTTTCCATGGCTTCCACTGCTTCCCACCGGTTAGCGGAAAACAATAAATGGACCGCGTGATCGTTGAGGTCCTCCCCTTTGGCTAGGTAACCGTTAATCATTTGGCCGATTCGGGTGGTGCGATCTAAGTAAATTTGTTGATTACATATACATTACGACGTGACAGTTCAAGAGCCATACCAAGAGTTGAAAGTGTGCGGTGGACAAATCCAGAGGTAAATAAGCAAGGGGAATACCGAATGAGGATATGTAGCAGCATCAGAAGTACTAAGCCTTGTGAGTTACAGGCAAGATTCCTTTCATTTATGTTATTGCTTATCAAAGTCATAACTAATATGTGGATTGGATATATAGGGGGTTGGCAACGGATACGTGTATCAGGCTTGCAGACATCCTTTTCGGATAATTAACTGTCACTTACCAGGAAACTTCCACAATTTGGCACTGTGGCCCAGGGTTTGGAGCCGTTCCACCAGTTTAGCGGCTTGGGTGGACTTGCCCGTGCGGTCGCAACCTTCCAAGAGGATAAAAGCGCCCCGGGAGCGGGGTTCAGCACTGTGGGTGGCCATGGTCGTAAACAACGAGTTGTGGTGGGGTATCAAAAGAGGTAGAAAGCGAGTAGAGCGGAATTGTAAACAGTGTACTGAGCGAAGCATGCAGTTGTCGAGTGACAAAGAGGGTGAAGGTAATCGGTATTGGGCTTGGAATTGGAATTGGAGGTACGGGTAAATTGGGCTTGGGCTCTAAACCGTTACAACTGTCAAGATTAATGCGAAAGAAAAGTCCAAATGTATAAAATAGCAAGGAATAGAAACAGTCTAACGGATACGCTTTACGAAGTTGTATTATAAACAAACCAAATACGACCATGGTGGGACGAATGTACTTTTAGTCTACAGTAGCGTTAGCAGTACGCTTGAATGTGTGTGCCTATAGTCTGCTGGTTGGTACAGGCACCACTAAACAACTCGTTCAAAACTGTTATTTAACCGTCAAGAGAAATAGAACACGCCATGAAAGAGTAAAGCAGAAAATACCCTGAAGTATGACCCGATCCTCAGCGCCAGTACAACGCAGCAGTTGTCGAATGAATATGCCAAGTCTCCTTCCACCTCACGTCTGACTTTAAACTTATCCACTCACCCAAACCAACCTTTTCAACTTTTTTTTATAAACCTATTTTCGTTAAACTTTATTCACCTGTACTATTGCATTAGCCGTAGAGTATTGGTGCTTCTTTTATCATTATTCCAATAGTTTTGTTCATCATAAAACCCTTAGCATTCAAGAATAGCCCTCATTTTTACATCATCTATCTTTTAAAGTGTGACTTCCGCCATGGATACGCAACTTATCAAGACCATCAATAAGCTGCAAGATGCCTTTACCACCGTAGGAGTGCATAACCCTGTCGATTTACCCCAAATCGTGGTCATTGGCAGGTAAGTCTATTTAGTTTATCGGTCAAACCAACTTGATGGCATGTGTAAACCAAAAAGATGCAACGAAAAGCAGGGTGCTCAGCTCTTACCGTGGTGTCGCCACCTACCTCTTCTTGTAAACGAGCTCATATGCTCATCTATCGCCAAGAGTGACATTAATCGTGGTAATGCGCATGTCTCTATTGTTTCATCCCTTTCCTATGGCGCGTTCGTTTGCTGTAACCTTTTTGACGTATTTAGTCAGAGCAGCGGCAAGAGCTCCGTGCTGGAGAATATCGTCGGTCGGGATTTTCTGCCCCGTGGAACAGGTATCGTGACCCGTCGTCCATTGGTAAGTATAGCTGGTGTCTTGAGAGGTGTTGGGGTACAGCCGTATCCTCATGCATCATTGTTTCTATGGCTCCCGTCCCCCCTTTTATAATAGGCGGTCTCAGTGAAGCACCTATATCTTTACAATCAGAATTAGGGCATAACTTCCCAGCTCTAATTATGCTTTTTTTTCATTGTAATCATGGTATTAATAACTATTTTGAAATTGACTGGTCCTTTTTTTTGGTTTATGCGTCGACAACAATTGGGTGCCCGGAATAGGTGTTGCAATTAATCAACCGCCCAGCGTCCAAAAAGCCCGAAGAAGAAAAGTCTCCCAAATCCGAAGACTCACCCAAGTCGGAAGACTCTGATAAATCCGACAAGAGCGAGAATCCCGACGAATGGGGCGAATTTCTCCACAAACCCGGCGTCAAATTCTACAATTTTCACAAGATTCGTGAAGAGATTCAACACGAGACCGATGCCAAGACCGGTCGCAACGCGGGTATTTCCCCGGTGCCTATCAACCTACGTATCTTTTCACCCAATGTGCTGACTCTCACCCTGGTGGATTTGCCCGGTATGACCAAAGTGCCCGTAGGTGACCAACCCAAAGATATTGAAAAACAGATCCGGGACATGGTTGGCAAATATATTGTCAAACCTAACGCCATTATCCTCTCCGTTACCGCTGCCAACACTGACTTGGCCAACTCGGACGGGCTCAAGTTCGCCCGGGAGGTGGATCCCGAAGGGTCCCGTACGATTGGGGTGCTGACCAAGATTGACTTGATGGACCAGGGTACTGATGTAGTGGATATCCTGGCGGGTCGGGTCATTCCTCTTCGTCTAGGTTACGTACCGGTGGTTAATCGTGGTCAGAGGGATATTGAGAGTAAAAAGTCCATCTCGTCGGCTTTGGAACTTGAGCGCAGCTTTTTCGAAAATCATCCCTCGTACCGAACCAAGGCCCAGTACTGCGGTACTCCCTTTTTGGCCCGTAAATTGAACATGATTCTAATGCACCACATTCGTAACACATTGCCCGAGATCAAGGCCAAAATTCAGGCCGCCCTGGCCAAGTACCAAAACGAGCTCAGTCAGATCGGGGATCCCATGGACGATCATCCGGGCCAGCAAGCCAATATGGTGTTGAGTATCGTCACCGAATTCTGCAATGAACTCCGCTCGGTTGTCGAAGGTCAGTCACCGGATTTGTCTACTTACGAATTGAGCGGTGGTGCGCGTATTAGCTTTGTGTTTCACGAACTGTTCTCCAACGGGGTCAAAGGGATCGACCCGTTCGACCAGATCAAGGACACTGACATCCGTACCATTTTGTACAATTCGTCGGGTTCATCGCCAGCGTTATTTGTGGCTACCGCTGCTTTCGAAGTGATCGTCAAACAACAGATCCGCCGACTGGAGGAACCCAGTCTCAAATGTGTGACCTTGATCTACGACGAATTGGTGCGTATCGTAGCCCAGCTTTTACAGAAACAGTTTTTCAAACGGTTCCCCAGTCTCAAGGAACGGTTCTACACCCAAGTGCTGGGTTTTCTGAAAAAGGCTACCATCCCCACGAATAAGTTAGTCCAGGACCTCATCGCTATGGAAGCGATCTACATCAATACTGCCCACCCGGACTTTTTGAACGGCCACAAGGCTATCGCCATCATTAGTGAAAGGATGAACCCCCGGCTACCTCCTAATGACCCCCGTAGTCAAACCGGTAATCGTGGTGCGACTAATATGCCTCGCAACAGCGAAGATGACCTGTTGAACCTTAACACTTCCAGCAACACCGGATTCTTTGGTAGTTTCTTTTCCAGCAAGAAGAAAAAGTCATCCGTCATCGAACCCCCACCACCCGTCCTCAAGGCCTCCACGACCTTATCGGAACGTGAGCAAATGGAAACCGAAGTAATCAAATTACTCATCATGTCCTATTTCAATATTGTGAAACGCACCGTGATTGACATGGTGCCCAAAGCTATTATGCTCAACTTGGTCAACTGCGCTAAGGAAGGGTTGCAACGTGAGCTATTGAGCGAACTTTATAAGCCGGATGTGTTGGACGAGTTGCTCAAGGAGTCGGAATTCACCATCCAAAGACGGAGAGAGTGTAAGAAGATGATTGAGGCCTTGCAAAAGGCCGACGAAATTGTCGCCTCAGTGTAACAAAATGGATAGATTTTTTTCGACTATATAGCGAAAATTCCGCCGAAGTTGAATGGGTCTCTCACAAAATCCTATTGGTTATGTTGAGGTTGGTACATTTTTTACTCCCAATCTCTATATAGTTGAAAAAAAATCACCCAAATGAACAAAAAAAAACAAGTTGGGTGACATTTTTATAGTGTACGGTGGTAGATATGCTTTTTCCGTGTTATTGTGGATCGGTTGGTAAACCATTGTGATATCTGTTCTGTTCTTTTGTTTTGATTTATAAACAACCAACAACTCTGATAAACAATTGAATTTTACAATGATTAAACTAAGGTAAATGACCTACCAGGCTCAAGGAACTCATAATGAAAACGTACGAAAAATGGAGTAAGAAATAATTCAAACAATGCCCGGCACCTTACGCTAAGTGCCACTACAATTCCTCAAAAAATTCACTGGGTTTCCCATAGATTCCGAAATCTACAGGTGCAGCTCGCCCATATGAGTAACCGAGCCATAATCCTTCATTAAAAACTGGTCATACGAGTAATACTTCCGTAGGGAGAAGTGTGGATGAGCTTGTGTCCGTTCCACGTTGATTAATTTTTTTGGGAACATCCACCCGCACGTCATTACCACTGTTGGACCCATGAAGGGGGGGATCTGACCTTGATCGGAGGTTGAACGGGTATACGTGCTACAAATTTTATTGTTGTATGGTCGGGGTACGCTTGTTTCTTGTCTAGTGACAGATATCGCACGCCATAAATAATAAACTTCCATGGTTAAGCGTCGTCAATGTACTTTTGTAGCACACGGTTTTCACTCTCGAGGCGTTGTACTACTTGCTGAGCCTTTTGTAAATTCCCCATAAGCCAATCTATTCGGATGCCGAGTGGTCTCGGATAGCGGGCACCAAATGCAACCTTCTGATGTCCCACAGGCCACCATACCCAAGAGCACCACCACTGTAAGGTCAGCACACGGGGCCACCCACCAGATTGACCTCCAGTAATATCAGGAGAAGTATCAGCAAATACGTGTAGTCGTTGTAATTCCTCCTCATACTTGGTGATATTCGAGTTTTGCAAGGCGATTACTTGCTTGTTAATACCTTGCTTCATCCACGCAGCATACGTCTTATCGTCTTTGATCATTTGGAACACCGTGTGGAAAACCGGTCTGGCCGGTCGAATATACGCAGGCCGTCCCTGTTCTTGCTCAATATGGATGAGTTCAGCGTATTCGAGTGCCTGTAAAGGGTTAGCATCCCCATTAAACAAAGGAGAAGTGAGCAGTGAATAGTAATTCACCTGGTCCGAGTTGGCCAGGGCTTCCAAGACGTACCAAAATTGGTAGGTCGTCCAACCCCCCTTGAGTGTGACATTCGCTGAGGAGGCCGTACCCAAAGTACGGAGGGTATCGGTTTGATCATCACCGAGGGCAAACTTGCGCACTTCGGCGGCAGTCTTTTGGACAATGTCTTCCAGGGCTTCCTCGACGGATTGACCACCCTTGACCTTTTGCATGAAAAGTTCCAAATCAGACAGACGTCCCCCTAGACAATCCACAGTTTTTTCCAGTGCTCGCACGGAAGCATCGTAAGCCGGGCGCTGGTGGACTTCTGTCGGTGGTTGGAGTAATCCAAATTGTTCCCGGAGGACTCTTAGGGAACTTTCGCGGGTAGCGTCGGAAACAAGCAGGCTATTCAACGGTTTGTAAGGCAATTTGGCACTAAGAACTTTGCTGGTGGTCACATTGGACGATTCAATCACCACATGAGCGGCCCCGTTTTCTACGAGTACGGTGGCCCATTGCGCCAGACGGTCCCATAATAACTTGTGGTGAGTTTCCACATCCCGCTCCATAAACCCGGTGATTATCACCAGAGGGATATCCTCCGGCCGTAGTTTGGTTTGTTGCGCCAACCAGTCCCCGAGCGGTTTGTCGACGTCCTGGGCATAGTAGGTAGGAGTCTTTCCTGAAGAAGGATCAACTTGGGTGTCACTTTGAAAATAATTGGCAAAGCGCTTCCACCATGGGGTAGGTCCGGTCCCTTTTTGCCGCTCTTGCTGTTTACGATGGATCGTTTTACGCACCTGGTAAATGGCCACCCCCACACATTCCAAAATTTTCGCAATTTGGGTATCTGTCCCCGAGGCCAGAGCAGTTTTTTGGCCAGTGGTGGCCGTTATGGCCAAATCCATAAAATGGGTCAAATTCTGCATAAAACTAAATACGGGTCGGTAACCCACTTGTTTAGCCAACGTCACCAGGAGTTCGTGTTCGTTACGACAAGCAGCCAGTGCTTCCCCATCAATCACAATTTGATTGGGCCAGTTCCGCGTTACATCGCTTACCAACGCGAGTTTACCACTCTCCCGCGGACCGTGCACCAAAATAAATGTTTCGGGCGCCTCGTGTAGCCACTTGTCCAATTTGACATGGTCGAGTTGCCGTTCCGCCCACACCACGGAGTGAGAGGTATAATCCGGACTCGCTTTGGGAAATAATCGGTGCACAGTTTGTCGTGTAACCCAACGCAACCACCGATAATTTTCGGGGTTGAATCGTTGCACTATCTCGCTTTCAATCATGAAAATACGGACCGGGTCGAACACTGCATACACCACAGCAATCAACGCCGCGGCCAATAGGGGCAATAGCAACCGGAGGTGCGACGATATCCAGTTGAAAATGAACTGTTTGCGTACCACCCGTTGGTAAGTAAGTTGTAGACGAGTATCGCCCATTATTTTTCCGTACAGGCAGCTACGGGCACTGGTGGCGGAACGGGTACGAATGAATTGGACGAGAGCGTAACGGGGCATACCCTTGGTATCCGGTTCGTGATAAGTGATGTCAAAAATACGTCCAAAGGGGCGAAACCTTCGATAGAGAATTTCCAGGGGTATGTCTGGCCCGATAAATGACACCTTGAGACGATTAGAAGGATACCAATTGACCATATCATCAGCAAACAAGGTAGCCTGTACCGGGAATACTCGTACTCTGCTCAGATTAAACCAGCTTCTTCCCGTACTATGCGCCAGGTGGGCACGGATGGTTGCCAGTACTGCCGATTCATCAGAGATCGTTGCCACGCTAGAGGAGGAATCCGTAGGAGAGTCGCCTTCCGCCTGGGAGAATAGTTGGACTAACGCGCCCCCTTCTTTAACACGGGGTAAAATCTTGGCAATCTGGTAATGCAATGGAAAGGAAGATGGTAGAAAACGCTGGCGGATGTATTCTTCCTGATTGCACGCGGCCCTATTGTAAAAGATACTGCGGAAATCCAAACGACCCGTTTTGAGAGGAAATATATTATCAAAATAGTACGTCAAGGTGGGTGTTGAGGGCGATGCCGTAGTAGCGGACGTACACCGCCACTGAGAGGGAGAGTGTAGCGTCATTCAGGCGAAAGTAGCAATGTTGCATACAACATGTTAGTCGTAATAAAACTATATCATGTCTCGAGCAGAAGGGGAAAATATGGGTTTAACCCAGTACTCTAGCAAGAGTCCTTGTCGACTATAGTCACTTACCCTTGTATTTGGCGAGAAAGAGGTTGGGGATAAAACGTCGAAAAACTGTCCAGGCTGGCCAACCGCCGGGAGGGGAAAAGCGCGATAGCATTGATTCCAACTCCGAATTCCAAGATTTGTGGCTGTTACCCGACAAAAACACGACCGTTCTTTACCCCAGTGGGACTGCATTAGTCGTAACATGGTGAGGGTAGCTAATATTGGCTACTGGTTTTGTCTCGGATAACAAGCCCAGTCAATACGTAGAAATAGATACCTGAAACTAACATAAGAAAATAACGAATTCATCACTAGGCGATCGCGAAAAGAAAATAATAGAAAATGGGGTAGGCGAGCAATCCATTAGTTCAACAATGAGAAGAAGAGAGGAGTCTACGGACGAGACTGAGATCAGCAGGGAGGGTAGAATTAAAATAGTAAATAACAAAATGTGTAATGTTATGCTTACCCAGACCCCTCTACTTTTCTGTTGACCTCTGCTAACATATACTGACACATGTTGCAACCATTGGCTAACCTTCTGTTCCCAGGGTATGATATCATCTGAAACCCTACATCTTTAACATATATAACCAACGATCCCCAGGCAT